>MJUU01011585.1:0-22760 GCA_002080025.1 Modiolus philippinarum
ATGTAGCTTTTCATGTGGGGTCAGCATCCAGGCAAAATTGCGTTGAGCGGTAACAATGTGTCATAACGATGCGAACTTTGTAATCGTTTATTACCAATTATTTTCTATTTCCATGACAAAATAACTGGCCAAAAACTTCAGCAGAATCGGACAGTTAACATGAAGTACTTCCTTAAATTTTGTCTTCATGGATTTTGATTCAAAAGTTGCACGATCGCTCGTTTATCATTAATAGTAAGTTGTACGATCGCTCATTACATCGTTGCCGATCGCATAAATTATTGCGACATGTGCTAAAGAAAACGATATTTCAAAGTTATTGGATAGATATACACTCTATTATTGAGCTAAATCTTGAATGAAAACAATGAAAAATAATGTTGTGTAATTTAAACACTCTTTTAATATAGGAAATACAAAGTTTTTGCTTAAATTTAGCTTCGAATGTTAGACTGTCGTCACAATGCTAGAACAAAATGGACTTGAAACAATCAAATATCCATTGTAAGTGTATCTTCGGGACAGAAAAACATCGACAAGAAATACGTGCTGCTTTCTAAATAAAAACATTCTGGAAAGATGGTCTGAAAAAAGACAAATATGCCGTCTATTCTCACCTGGTATTCCTACTGCCATGAAAACAACAATCCGCGTTGCTGATCGCGTCCGAGTTGACGATCTCACGTTTACCGGGGTGAGGAATAAAATATGATACATGCTCAATGCAAATGTGTTTTTTCTGCGCAAAGAATGGCCATGTAATTAGTCATTGTTGTCTGATTCTATATATTGTAAAACAAATTGATAGCATTGGTATTGTGCAGTTCATGGTTCAATGAAAGTACAGCGCAATAAGAATATGAAGGCGAAATACACTCATCGCGAGATGAATGTTGGAAGATAAAATATCCAGTGCAAGAAGAATGTCGGCTCATATGCAGGGTGCAAGAAGAATTTCTGACGATATGTACACAGTGAAAGGGCAACTGTAAGATTTTTTTGCTAGGGACTTGCAATACAATTTGCATTTTGCGTATGTGATTGAAAATCGGAGTACCTAATCTTTACAAAAACCACCTAAAAGTTGTTTCATATTTGAACTGATTTGAATATTGAATTATAGTTCTACTAAAGTCAGTTAGTGCGTTTTCTTGCAATAACTTGAACGACTTGGTAAAACATAATCATATAATTTTCAAGTGCACGATTACCGGGCGAGTTTAAGTCTGTCGCTTTTTGCAATTTTCTGTATAAATAATAGTTTTGCACAAAATCATTTACTCCTTGAACTATTGATATTTTTGTTCTATTTTTCATTTATTTTCACAACAATACAAACAAATGTAACTTAATTCTTTGAAACTTCAGTTGAGTTATCGCTCTTAGTGCATACAAGTCAAAAAATTGTAGGTTTTGTATGGGATGGAGAATTTTGTTTGTATTGTGAAAAGTTTTTATGGAGCACCGATATTGTTTGACGGAGTACATGGGAGGTGTCGGACTGAGTAGCTTTCTAGTTATGTTTTTATTTTACTTTTGTTTCGAAAATAGCCATATGCATTTTGATATATGTCTTTATCATACATTTAACAACATACACATACACCCTATATCATGATTTTCGTTCTTAATTTGAAGGCCCTGGAATTTTATTTTAAGAATTCTTTTTTCCGAAAATTACCAATATTTTTCCTTGTCTATTTATTTCTATCTGTAAAATACAAACTTGATAAAGAAAAATCAAAGTTACGTGTATATTAAGAACTAGAACAATAATTTCATGATTGGATATATACTTGTATAATCCAATATAAGAAGTAGCAGGATTCTTTACAGTGAAAGCAGATTAGCAATTGGTAGCGATCCATTACAGCATTTTTTGTTTGTCTAGCCGACTTTTTTGAAGGGTTCATAGAGAAGTAGAGAGATTCATTCTGAAAGGTATATCTCTCAAATGGCGAATGAAACTAGAAACATTATAAAGAGCTTGTACTGTATAAAAGTTGTGTAACCTCTTATGTATTCATCCCTTTAATGAGCTTTTCTACAATATCTTTTCTTATTTAATACACACGCAGACAAAAGACTGATTAACAAAATAGTAATGGCCTCATTTGAAGGGCCATACAGAATTTACCGAAAGGCGTCATTTTTATTTTATTCGAAGTCTCACTTTGATAATTCTGTTTGGTAATTTTGTTGTTACCCCCTTTTATCATGCGGTGAAGATAAGTAATAAGAATATCTCTTCTTGTTATTTTACTACCGCTTATATATACATGTTCTGTTCGTTGTGACCGTCCGTCCGTTCCCCGTGGTGAGTGTAGCTTTCTCGTTAAATTTCATTGTGATTACACTGTTACAGTTACAACTCTTCCTAACATACAGAAGTATTTTTTTATGAATTTTTAAAGAACTTAATTACACACTGCACATTCTAATATAGAATTTCGGATGACTTATCTTAGGTTATGTGTCTTTCACGTTTATTCTAAAAGAGGTATCTAGTTAAGATGCACGATTTCTCGTAATAAAATTCAAGAATTTATAGTAAAACATCTAGAGATATAAAAAACAACTTCACAGAAGACCGTATCTTCTTTAATTTTATCTGTCTAAATTTGTAGTTTCAGGTAGCTAAACTTGACCTTAACATTCATTTTTAAAATCAGTATCTAAAAAGCGGAAAGAAAAGTAGGCGTTTGTTTTATCCGCCTGTTTCATTTTCGCATTCGCAGCGTCCCCGAAACTTTGGAATGATTTAAGATTACATTATTTCGTTGAGCATCTTCTATTTTTATTTTATTTTTTGATCCGACCAGTTATGGGATTTCCAAAGCAAAACAGGAATTTACAATTCATTTACAAATTATTTTTGGTTTTGATCAATACTATGATTTTACCCGGGCAAAAATATTTTAATATTTATTTTAGGGGTATCTTTTTAATAATCCACGACTCCCAATAACTACTGAATGAATAACAAACTACCGAGGTTACCGGGAATTAAGTTTATGTATATGGCCATTTGGACAACTCATGTCTCTTCTGTGCAGGTAAAATTAAATTATTTGGAAATCCAGAAACCGAAGCATGTGTAAAAGCTGATTGAGAACAAATTACAAATGGGATCAAAATAGATAGCCAAAATCAGCTAAGAGCAGATAATACAAACCGTTCACTATTAAATAATGCCTTTGTGACCTTTCTATTTCAGAATTTTACTTGACCATTTTAGGGGGTTTTAGAAAGTCTTGGTATTTTCAATATAGCCGCCATTAGAATGGTCACGGAAAAGAGCGGGAAATTTGAAGTACTCAGAATTTGATGCATTTGAGAGCCAGGTCGCGTATCATGTGTTAAATGATATTTGGTGTTATAAATTTTTTAATGGTCACAGTTCATATAGAAATGGAAAAGAGCAAGAAAATTCAATGTTCAAAATTGTATGAAATTTGACGTTAAGGTTGCCTTGCATGAGAAAAAATCCATGTTTTTTTCTATTAGGTCCGTGTATATGTGTGTGTCCTCGTTTTTCTGTTCTGAGCCGTGCCCGTGTTGTCTGTTTCTTTGTTTTTCCGATGTTGTCATTGTCCTTGGATTGTTCGTTTTAGACTGACGGTTCGTCATAACGGTAACCGTAACCAAGTGAATGAGAAAAATGCGGGAAATTAAAAATGTTCGAAAGTAGATGCAACTTTACAGAAAGATTGTATATGAAGCGTAGGACTTATTTTCAAGCTAAACATAGGATTATCTCTCAAGTGAATTTTGATGAAACTTTAATAATAGAAACATTATTGTATGCCGCTTATTCACATCACCTATTTTGGTTCTTTAATCATTTACAATTATAGAAAATTACACACACACACACACACAAACACAATACAATATTAAACTTAAGTCCTATAAACTGATATGTTCACTTAATGTTTTTTTTTCAAAATGAATCATCAAAACTGACAAAAAACGTGCATTGTTGGACAAGAAAAGATAGCAAATAGTGTGAGGTTTATAAGTGAGAATACAATTTACGGAGCTTTTCCAATTTTTTTGCCTTAAGTGAAAGATGATATTTTGTTTGTTTGGTTAACTAGCTTTAAACCTATTTTAATTTTTCCCATGAAAAGCGCTTTACTTTTTTTTTAAATTTACTACTTCATCGGTTTGGTAAAAATACAGAAATAATTTATGCAACCTATCCTTTATTGTAGTTTTAATAGGAGTATACATTACATTCGGGATTATTTTCGGGTCAAAATAACCATGAATTAAATGTCGTCTCATGTGTAAAGACAACAATGAAGAATAGCTAAATTAAATTACTTTGACTCTAGTTGTGACAAATACTATATTCTTAAGAATAGAGTGTAGATCCTATTCAATAACCCGAATAATATAAAGGGAAATACTGTTTCTCTATACTTATCAAAACTCTTGTGTAAATAACTTTTGGAGTGTGAAAAATTCTATCGAAGCTCTAGATAAACTACAATCTATTAAAAGATTAGTCTCATCCATTGACAGTTATGATTTTTCCACACTTTATACTACCCTTCCACATAACTTGTTCAAATCCAAAATAGGACAAACTATTGAATGGTCTTTTTAAATTTTCTGGCTTGCAGTTCATCCGTTCTAACAAAAACAAGGATTCTTCTCTGATATTACCTACAATAATCATTGTCCGTAGACAAGTGATGATATGATAAATGCACTCAGTATTTTGCTGGACAACATTCTTGTTCGTTTTGTTCAACACTATTTATCAACAGTTCATAGATATTCCCATGGGTACAAATTGTGCACGTCTCAATGCAGATCTTTTTCTGTTCTGTCACGAACGAGACTGGATTAAGGGAGTACGAGCCTCAGATTTTCAGAAGCATTCGATATCCTCGGGTTTTATCCTTTGAAATAGTGTTAAAATTTTTTGCACATGGATCATATTTTCTTGGTCATAGGTCACTTTAAAATGTATAATATAGACAGTGTATAAAATTTAACCAACTTCCAATTATATTTTCATATATTTAAATGCATATAAACATCTTATGCAAATTAAAGGAAAACTCTAGAGAGAACTGTTTCCCGCCAAAATTTTGACGTCTTATATCTCAAAAATTCCTTCATGGATTTTCAAAATTTTTTGCTCAAGTTGTTCCATTAGCCGTGCTCTTCAAAACAAAAGGTCAGAATTTTAATTCTGATTACAAAATTTCTGACACTCGTACTCCCTTAAAAAAATTCAGAACGAAACCATACCAAACAGTGATAAACTTACTTCTTTTTTCAATGATAACAGCTGGTAAATTGACGATATCCTTACTATTGATGATCCCCATGCAGTTTTTATATTATGTAGACATCATTTACCCAAAAGATCTGAAATTAAACAAAGCTAACGATTACTCAAAATACTGTCATTTTCTGGATCTAACTATCATTATTGACCCCGGTAAAATTAAAACTAAAATAAATGATAAAAGGTATGATTTTTATGTCACTATTACTAATTTTCCTTTCCTTGACGGCGACATTCCCCTAGCTCCATCATACGGGGTATATTTCTCAACTAGTAAGATTAGCACGCGTTTGTTCTACTCTGCACGATTTTAATATAACCTTACTATCACAGACAAACTTTTATAACAGGGTTATAGATTTCATAAGTTGCTGAATACTTTTAAAAAGTTTTATAATAGATATGAACATTTGATATCGAAATATTGCGCTACTCGCAAACAGCTTATTACTATATATATGGACATTTATAATCCTCGTTTTACGGAAAAAATGCCAAAAACTGATTAAATATCCAGAAAAGCTGGGACGTAACTCACATTCTTTACGTAATAGGGGATATCTACAAGATACTCTATTTGCACCCGTAAAATTAGCTTTGCGATCTAGTGACTTGAAAATGTACACACATACTGGCCTCTCACTGATACAGCCGATGTCTACTGAAATATATAAAGATTCTTGACCACACCCTTCGGGAAGTTTAGAGTTTAATTTTTCTTCCTTAGTGCGAAAGTGTTTCACCAGCAGACTAGCTATAGGCTCCTTGGGAACTCCTTGGCCCATCTGTTAAAATTACATATTGTCAACTTCTCTCCTTTCAAGCTGTGGCCACGGAGCTAGTAGTCTAGCTGTATTGAGTTTTATTCGTATGTTTATTATACTATAGGGAAACGGGACAGATAAAAAAGGGGGGTTTGAGTACCCATAAACCGGTCTTTCCCTACTGCTGGCTTATGCTAGTGCCGGTACCAAGTCCTACTGTCCCGGGTTCCTATCGTTGTTTACGTTTGTCCTTAGTCTTGTTTGTTGTGTTTTTCTGTGTAGTTCCCTGGTAGATTGTGACATGATTGTAATTTTCAGCCATTGTAGATGTTTCCTGTTATCCCCTGTTTTTCATTTATATTTGAAAACAATGACCTATAAATTTATCACTGATAAGAACCGAATAATAAAATATTAAAATCATGTTAAATTTTCAAAATATGTGGACAATATTGGCAACATTTGTTATAAAGTTACGGTGCCGATTTAAGGCAAACGCAATGACTGCGAATTCATGCGATTCCAAATGTGTATTAAAAAGTAACATCAGTTCCTAAAAGTCATCGAACAACTCCTGATGACAGACATATTAACTAGTAACAATCATATCGTTACAAATGTTGTTGATATTTATCGTATGTTGCACGAGCAAATTAATAAACAGTGTTTCGAAAACTTTGGTGTAGTGAAACAGATTACTTTCATGTTTTCACGATATTTTGAAACCTATATTATCGTTAGTTTTGAAAACCTTTTTACAACTACGATGTATCTCACCCCTAAAGTTCTTTCTGAGTTTGGTTTTCATTTAGATCCAATTGGTTAATTGGTCCCTCAGCTTTGATAGATCTTTCGATTTATGGTCTGATTTCATATGCACTGAATAGACATAAGTTATCAAGAAAGTTTTATTCATTAGGTAGAATAACAATAAAGTGCCATTCTATTATTTAATGCCTCGTCGCGTTGTTATATATTTTATGATCTTGACAGGATATTCTTCATGATTCCGTTAAATTGGCTTTGGGGTCCAATGATCTGAGCATTTTACAGGTACATGTATATTGGCCACTCACTGATACTGCCGATGTCAACTGAAATCCATTATTATTGTTTACCAAATCCTTTTGGAAGTTTTGAATTTCATTTTTATTCCGTATTGCTACAGTGTCTCACCGGCAGACTAGGCTCCTTGAGCTAGCCATCAGTTTAGTGGAGATCACTCCTTGATCCATTTTTCTAAATTACGTTTTGTCTAATTCTTTCCCTCATAAGATTGTTGTCTTGGTGTTAGTCGTCTTGTATTGGGCTTTATATGTATGTTTATTAAACTATAGGGAAAAGTATAAAAGAAAGGGGATGTTTGGGTATCCATAAACCAATTTAACCCTACCGCTAGCTATTACTAGTGCCGGAACCAAGTACGGCTGTTCCGAGTTCCTATGGTTTGTCTTTTGTCTTATTATTATTTTCCTTGTGCAGTTCCTTGGTAGATTGTGGCACGTGATTGTAGTTTCGGTCATTGTAAATATTCTCTGTTATCTTTTCTACATAAATATTAGCATTAATAGCAACCTTGCAAATTTTCTTTTTTTACATAATAATTCCAATCGCTATTGCAACGTCCAATTTCATTGGTCAACGTCACGAACAACAACGAAGTTATTTTCTCGATAAACGCTTTTTGCCCACTAATACGCTCCGAGGAAAATAGTGCAATACATGTTGACGTCAAATTCAGTGAAAACATTATTTTAATTTCAAAGGATTGGAATTATAAGAAATAAAAGTAATTTTGGAGGAGTTTATGGATGTGTAAACGCGGCCTTTCACTCACAAACTTTACATAAAGTCCTTCGGACTTTTTTTAGTTTGTGAGTGAGTCGGCCGCGTTTACACATCGATAAACTCCTCTAAAATGACTTTTATTCCTATAGTATTTCTTTGAATAAGCCAAAAATAAGAATTTTTAAAAATGTTTCTTAATATATCCTCAAATTATAAAGCTTAAATAAATTGAAATGTATTTTTATCAATATCTTAGAAAGAATTCCTGTGGTTTATGCTACAAAAAAAACAGACTTCGTTGTTTTTCTGATATAATGTTTTTTTGTATGTCTGGTGGCCATAAATAACAGATTTCGAAAGTAAATATAAAATGAGTTTCTGCCGATGACTTTTTTAACCAACTGCTGATCATATCAAACATTTGGAAAACAAAAACCGAAGAATGTGTAGAAGATGACACAGAAAAAAGAAACTAAGGTCTAAACAGAAGGCAAAGATCAGCTAGGTATAAGGGTTTACTAACAGAAGACACTTATGCTAGTTTTGAACAAATTTCAGATATTAGTTCTGAAATTAAAATGCTGTTGAGTTGTTAGCGGACACATTATAATCATAAAACCGTTTTCTCATGAAATGCCTATATACCAAGGCAGGACCAATGCGGTTTATAATCTTCCAGTGGTTTTCTACTGCTTTGTTTTTATGCCTCTTAGACTTTGGCTCTCGACAATTCTAGTCGGTAATTTTTTTTATTACCCCAATTTATATATTGCAATTTTCAAATAAAACATATGTAGTATTTTAAGGTATTTTTTTTTAATTTGACAATGAAACATTGAGCAATACGCTATAAAAATATGCAAAAAAATTGGGGTTCACGGATATGGAAAAAAAGATACAAAGTTATAAAGATTGGTCAATTTTGGGTTTTTCGCACTATATTTACAACAGAATTATATGGAAAATAGTCAAGGGTATGTTTATTTCTTTTTTTCCTATAAGCAGACATACATTTTTTCCAAACTTTGAATATTTATTGGTATGATATAGAACTTAAATTCTAAATGCATAAAAAAGATAACGTAACAGACCTTTTGAAAAGGTTATTTCATAAAACATGAAGAATTTGTTAGTTTTTCAAGAAAAGGGAGATAACTTAATTAAAGTAATTTGGGACCCCAAAAACAAAAATACTCATATTTTCGAAAAAATTATAATAATTGTGTTTGGTTAAAATGTTTTTGACAAATTCAAAAACGAATTGGGAGCAACTACCTTATTTAAAAAAAAACTTCGAAATTTGACCTATTCAGTGGTATTTCGGTGTAGAATTATCTCCCTTTGATAAAACGTTTTGAATGTTTGGCAAATATGTAATGTTGTTCAAACAAATTTTATGCGTATTGTTCAATTTTATTTAGATTATTGTATTTAAGACATAGCTCGTTGAACTAGCCGGCAGTGTAGCGGCGAGCACTACTTGACCCATCTTTCTAAATTACGTTTTGTCTTCATCTTTCCCTTTTCAAGATTGTGGTAGTGGAGTTAGTGGTCTGTATTGGGTTTTATTTGTATGTTTATTATATCATAGGGAAACGGGATAGAGAAAGGGGAGGTTGGGTACCCATAAACCGGTTTAACACTACCGCTAGCTGTTGCTAGTGCAGGTACCGAGTCCGGCTATCGCGAGTTCCTATCGTTGTCCATGTTTGTCTTTTGTAATTGTCTTGTTTTTCTTGCCAAGCACGACATTTGAGCCTATTCATATATCATTTGAGCCAAAATAATTCAACGTTTTAGCCAAATAAAATCCACATTTGAGCCAAAACGAAACCAGCCATTTGAGGAAGTTAACTCTGTGAATTATTAAACAGAAAATAAAATATCATTGTTTTACTACAATAACAATTACAAAAGTCAATGGGCTAGGATGAACCTGTAACTTTTTTCATTCGTGTTAGTGCTTTTTATAAGAATTTCGACATATTTTATAAAAAGGCAATTTGCTTTTAAGTACTGTCCGATAGTGATATAACTTTAATAATTCGTGAGTATATCTGATCAACATTGCTTTGAGTAAATATGCATACAATAATTTTTCAAAGCAGACGTAGTTTTTTTTCTGATAAGCAGAAACAAGTTATTTTATATGTATATAAGATAAACTTAGCTATGCCATCCCTTTGCATCTGTCGTCTGCCTTTGCTTACTAAACACGATACCTTTACAAATTTATTCTGTAACTTCGTTATTTGTGTTATTCACAATTAGAATTCTAAGCTCAGGGAAAACTCCTGTACATTGGCTTAAATGTGGAAAATATTTTGGCTCAAATGATGAAGCTCAGTTTTCCAAAATTGGCTCAAATGTCGCAGCCTTTTCTTGCGCAGTTTCCTTGTGGATTGTGGCATGTGATTGTAATGTTCGGCCATTGTATGTCTTTCCAGTTGTCTTTTCTTCATTAATACATAATTATTTAGACAACATTCTAATCAAATAACTGAATTTTTACTTAGATGCGCAAATAAGATGCTCAGTTTAGACACCCCAACTACCTTAATTACGGGAGCACCATAAAATCGGACTTTTATGGTGTGTGTCATCATTTTCGAAGGTTTTAAGGATTTCAGACTCGAATGTTTTTGAAGGAAATGTCACGATTTTCAGAGACATTTAATCTATAATCTTCGTTATATCCATAAATCTTGTAACATTTATTAACAGAATTTGTTGCTAAATATGTGTCAGATATAGATAATAACTAATTTCATAATTTGTTTACGTTACATATATATTCTATTGTATAATAAACCCCGAAGAAGTCACGAAATACATGCCTTTTACAGCAGTTAAGGCGGTCAAATATTTACAAGCTCATTAAGATCTATTTATTACATCTGTCTATGGAATTAATTTCTAGTATAATACTTGTTAAATTACAGATTAATGATTAACAGAAAGAAAAAAATAACAATCCACATAAGACAATATTGAATCTAAAATCTAGTCCAATAAAATTTAAACATCATCCTACATTGCCAAACTCTTTTTATATTTTTCTATTACGAAAGGATATGGAGTAAATGAACATGAGATTATAACACATATGTTAACTCCAACTGCAATAATTTTAATGAGCTGTATGCCATTTCCGAAAATAATTCCTCATCAGCAGCACTAGAACCCAAAACAAAGGAAATCCATAATTTCAAAAAAAGGTTAAAAATGCATAAAACCAAACGAAATCCGAATACTCAGTAATATCAAATATAGCAAAGGACAAAACTACGATGGAGGGAGTTAATCCTTCGGTTTTAGAATTTGCATAAATTTAAATAATAATAATTGAACAAAGTGTACACATGAGATATTAATTCATGTACAAGTACACCATATCTAAGACAAATAAAGAGCATACATCTCTACCACGGGGAATTGTTTTACCAACTCCACACTGCAATAAAAGACAAACTCCTGTATTAAATATTTTACGAAAGGATATGGAGTAAATGAACATGAGATCTAACACATATGTTAACTCCAACTGCAATAATTTTAATGAGCTGTATGGCCGATTTAGTGTTCTCTCTTTTACTTCATATATACCCTTCGATGTTTGTCGCCCAATACGTTTTCTTTTGATCTGCATTGAGAGAAATAATCAACCGCATAACTAAAATAATAGTAACTTCGGTAAAAAGTTATTCCATAAATTCTACATCTTACAAGATTTAAATATTTCTATATGTCGAGTTCCCTGACGAGGGAATGGACATGGAACTTAGACCGTGTTTACATTAGAAAAAAATATAGATCGATCTAAAGTAAATCGATCTATTCTAAATCACTTTGCGTTTACATTGTTTTCCCTAAATCGATCGCGATCGATCTAAAATAAACCGATGCGTTTACACTTTGCCTACAAAGATAATATATTTATAAATATTTATAACTATAAGATCGATTCGCGATCGATCTTTGCGTTTACACTTATTGCTAGATCGATTCAGTTTAGATCGATCTAAGTTAGACCACCTCGCGATGTGGTCTACTTTAGATCGATTCCGAATCGATCTAAACTGTTTACATTTGCTTAAGATCGATCTAATTTGAATCGATCTCCCTTTAGATCGATATAAAACTGCAAGTGTAAACGGGGTCATACTCTCTCACATTTGCACCTTCTTTCTTCTTTTCACAAAACATCGTGTTTGTTGAAGGCAAAAATTGACATCGACGCTCTTAATGTGCCATGTGTTTGTTCACGTTGATTTTCGATTGAGCGGAGCATCGAAAGGAGAGATTGTTTAAGATGGCAAACGACATACCTGGTACATCAAACAATTAATATCACCCATCAATTCACGGGGAACTCGACTATCGGGCGAAAAAAAATTAACTTCCCAGATTTTCATCGTATCCGTTTCGGAATAGATTTGAAAATAGATTAAATGGAATACAGAAACTTAAAATAGTTAAATATAAAAAAATATCTATTTTAAAAATGAAGTGTGTATCGCTTCTTTTGGTGATAAGTACATTGTATATTTGCTTATGGTTAATGAGCACTTACCAATAATTGATAAATTTATATTTTGTTGAACGAAAGTATGAAAGCATGGCGTTTAAGCAATGGTGTATACAATTTTAAAATATTTTGATACATTGTTCGTTACCACAAATTTTTCTCAGTAACTGGATTAATTTTTGATGGTCAAGTCTACAGAACTGACCGAAGTGCATCCCACGATGAAGGATAGTGAATATCTTTGCGAGATTGCGAGTCGCGATACGGAAAGCTTGACTGCAAGCATTGTGTACAGTCTGTGACACACAACGCCTAACGTCGTATTAAACTCATTTTCTTGTTTCGGAAAAACATAAAGTTCAAGGGTTTCTTTTTGGTTGATTAAGTTGTTCTCATCCTCATATAGCTGAAATATTTCTCACTTATACGTTTAGTGAGATATATTTCAAGGAAAACAATTGTACATCAATGATATTGAATTAAAATGTGAAGTCAGTTTTATTTTTGGTTTAATAATTTTTCAAGCAGTATTTTTGTTGTGTTTCATAAAATACTGTCTTTTGTGATATCAGCTGTTATAACTCTTTTTATCCATTTGGGTATCTCATAATATGAAGATGAATGTCAAAACCAAGCACGTTATTTTAAACCATAATTTATTATTTCTCTTTTGCAGAACATATACGTCAAATGAAAAGTTTTTGTGCTCAACCAAGACTCAAGATAAAATAGACTTTAACTTACTCTGGGTATGAGCAAAGCTCATGGTTGAAGGTCCCATGGTGACTTCAAGATGAAGAAAAAAGTAAAGGCATTGATTCTTTGCTTGGATCTACCATGCATTTGCAGAAACTTTGTCTCATGTGCATTTACTCAATATCCTTTCAGTGGTTGTTTAGATAAATATTACCCATAATAATTATTCCATTAAAATGTTGGCAGTCAGGGGTGGTGTTCTCGAAGCTATCTTAGGGATGAGACGTGTCCAATGACACGTCTTTGTCTTAAAAGCTTTATTAACTTATGGTATTTTGCATTTTTAGTCTTAACTTTAGCACACCTATTTAAGTGTCTTAAGATCATCTTATCTCAATCCTAACCGTATATTTCGCCTTTTGTTCAATATTTTTCTTAAAGATGAACATGAATCTATACTAACGCATCAATAATCACGTATCATTAAAGAAACTTTGCACGATTTTAAACTTTGAACTCAGTGTTCACGAAACGATTAGTATTTATGCTTATAGTTGTCATTTCCAAACAAACTGTAAATTAAAATGCCTTTAAGGTAATGTTTCACATTTAGACTTGAAATCGTGCGCTTCATTGTAGATAAAATTGGCAAACAATTAATAAAATGTTTTTTTCTTTGATCAACATTTTGTAAAAACCTTAATATAGAGAATTGAAATATTACACTTAAGATATGTAGGACCATGAGGACGTCTTAACATAAGATGCATCTGAGATAGCTTCGAGGCACGATAAGATGATCCTAAGTCCATCCTAAACTTGTTCATAAAATATGTCTTAAGACGAATCTTGGGATACTTTCGAGAACACCACCCCAGGTTATTTCGTAATATTCCACTAATACAAATAATTGAACTTTATCAATTATTTTTTTATTCATCATCTAAAAATACTTTTAGTCAACTAATTGAAAAAAAAATCATTCATTTCTTGTTTTTATTTTTTACTTTTTTATATTCTTTAAAATTACCGGATAATTTCAAATGGAATAATAATAAAATAAAAACTTATAAATAAAACTGTTTCTATTATGTTGTTTCAACGGTCGATACACAAAAGTAATTAATTAATTCGAATTATAAGACGAATTAATCTAACAAAAAAATCTTTCTTCCTTATGAAATTATGTCTTTTGATGTTGTTTCATGTAACATATAACCCCATATCAATTTCATTTGATAGAATTATTTATATATGTATATAAAATATTCCCCTATATGCCCTCTGTATGTTTTCCATTGCATAATACATTTATTAAATCAATTTCCATATAAGATATTCACAACGTCAATTCATGTCCGTCAATATTTGGAAGCGCATCTGTCATCAACATTATTTGATGATGAGCTATTCAGAATGCAGATTTATTATTAAATAAGCAAGGATATTAAAACGATAAAACGGTAAAATTGAAGGGATTTGATTTGATAAAAGAACTTCAATTTTCCACCAACTTGGTTACTAAAAAGAAAATAATTTCGATGTAACTCCCACTAGAATTACGCACTGCATGGTCCTTTTTCCTCGGAAATCCTCTTACTAACCATTCGGAACAATAGTTGACGCTTAAACAAGTGGATTGTATTTAAGAAAAAATATTTTTCTATTGCACTTAACTTTAATTAAATATTCATGGCTGTTTAACAGGATTAGACCAAGCTTATATTAAGAGAGAATGATTTTATAATTAATTAAATAGTTTTCATTTCAAGTGGAAATACTTCGCTGTGAATGGAAACAATTTCATCCACAGATGTTGGAAGGATTTTTAGATATCATAACAAAAATAGACGAACTCTGTATTAACCGAGTAAAAGTACATAATAGAGGACCAAATGTCAGACCAATTCAAAACTAATACATTTTTTTGATTTTTTGGTTTTTATTTTGCCTTTGGTTTAAACTCGGAAATTTATTAGCAATAGCCATGATTTTTCTATATTTTGTGGAGGAGGTTCTGAAGAAAAAAAATTGAAGTTTAAGTGGATGTCGATCTGGGTTGATGTTCTAAGAAAGTAACCTTAAGTTGTCTCTCGAATCCATCTCAGACGCATCTGATGTTAGAATGTCCTAAATGTATCTTAGGTGTTATATTTTAATACTGCAGGGCCCGTGTCGTCGAAGATGTCTTAGGACTAAGACATGTCCTAAGACCATCTTACGATATATCTTAAGTCCTAAGTGGGTTCATCGAACATGTCCTAACTTAGGATACATGTCAAAATTTATCGTAACTTTAGGACTGCTATGGAGGTGTCTTAAGTCTGTCCTAACTTATAGAATTGACCAAATAATTTGTTCTTCTCCATAGAAATGTTACTTAATAGGTTCTCATCAATAAAACATACATATTTTTGTATTTATGGTGCAAATATCCTCCGTTCAATGATCATTATTCATCATATTCAATCATGTAACAATAGCGCACGAGATTTTCATTCGTCATTGTTCATTATGTTGGATACTGACAGTTTAAGGTAGTTCGAGCCTAATAAAAATATCAGACATAATTTTTTTATTTTAAGATATTTTGTAGTTCTTAGCCCATTTGTTCAAAAAATAAAATAAAAATAATATGTCACCGATAATTTTTTCCTGTAATCAGGCTTTGAAAATCAGGCCAAATTCAGTACTTTTCAGCAATATTTACAAAGAATATATAGGGAACTGTGAGAACATGCTCATTGTTTAGCTTTCATATGAAATAAACATCAGACAGATTTTTTAAATATTTTTTGACATTTCAGAGGTATACATTTCAGCTTTAAATTGAACTAATAAAATCTATATGTCACCGTTTGATTAAGAGAAATATTTTATATAGTTTACGAAACAGACAATATTTATGGTAAAAGGGAGCTAATTGGCGGGAAAGTGTTTGTCAATCTATTATGACGTCACAATGGAAAGGCCAAATAAGGAATATTCCGGCTTGAAAATCCAGTCAATTCCGCATCTGACTTGTGTTTCGCAAATGCGCCAATCGAATGCGCCGTGTATTAGTGTCGAACGACCTTAAAATCATCTCACCTGTTGATTTTATCGATTTTAATTAAAACTATTAGATTATAGTGTTTAAAAACAAAAACAAAAAAGCGTATGTTTTTCATAATTTTTATTTCTACATATCAGTAAAATGCAGCTAAATTTTGTTAAAACGAATTGCAATTAATTGTTTAATGTTCACAAAAGATTAGTTTTCTAAAATAATGTGTGTCGGTTCATGCCATTAGAATGCAACCAAAATTTGTTTTCCTATTTTAATCAATAATGAAAACAGCACTTAAGAACAAAGTTATGATATCTTTACTAAGATGGTATTAGGACAGCTTCGATGTGCATCCTAAGATATGTCATAAGACAGTCCTAAGATGGTCCTAATTTTCGTCTAAAGATATGTCTTAGGACAAATTTTAGGATACTTTCGATGACACGGCCCCTGTTTATTATATATTTATAAAATATCTATCAGAGACGAAAACGTTTTATTAAATTGGGAAAATGAAAGTATATGGTGTAAATGTACATGTGACAAAAAATGTTTACTTATGGTACTAACATGTATAAAATAAAGTGCACGATTTCAAGCCTAAATGTAAAATGTTATTGAAAAAGGCATTTGAATTTATAATTTAGGAAAAAGAAGGGAAACGGGGAATGTGTCAAAGAGACAACGACCCAAAGGGGAGTAATAACAACTCAAAGCCACCATAAGATCTTCAATGATTGGTGAGGAAACCCCACACCCAACGGCAGGTCGGAGTTGGCCCCTAAATAAAGAGTAATAATGACAACTGAGTTTAAATTGGCATCGTTTCGTGAAATACTGAGTTCGAAGTTTAAAATAGTGCAAAGTTTCTTTAAAGATTCGTGTTTATTGATGCGTAGGTATTGATTCATGTTCATCTTAAAGTAGATATTGCAGGAAAAGTGAAATGTGATAGGATGATCCTAAGGTACCGACCATTTAACTTGAAAAGGGGGGGGGGGCTATTGGTTTTTTTCCTAAAAATATTTTGGAGTTGATTTAATGCGAAAAAAGTATTTTAGCTGCCAAAATGATGAAAAACATTTTCTGAAGGAGGCTTCCTTCCCTTAAAAATAATGTTAATTTTGAAAAAAAAAAATTGTTGATACACGTGAAAAAATAAATAATTTTCTGTCCAGAAATAAGCATCATAACCCCCCTTCAGGTTAAATGGTCGGTCCCTTAGACACCTAATTAGGTATCCTTATGCTATGACGAAAATTGTGAAATATCATGAGTTAGGAGAGCTTCGAGAACACGACTTAGGACAAAGACGTGTCATAAGATGGTCTTAGGACATGTCTTATTCCTAAGATAGCTTCTAAAACACCACCCTTAAAGCGAATGAACGGTCAATTAAAAAAAATGGTGATACATTATTTATAGACTGTACATTGATGCTTGAAAAGAGATCAAATAAAAAAGTTTTAAGTAGAAATCTGTTTTTATTTCGATTGTTGATATCATTAATCATTCACTATATTAACATCTACCACCAGCGAAGCGTGAATATTTGATCAAATGTTGATATTCCGGGTTAATTCACCGGAACGTTCGGTCTGTGTTTTGTCGTTTAGACATGTTTTTTACTGTTTTTTCACCATCTGTCTCAGAATTTTTACCGTTATAGTTTCCATTGACGGATTGAAATTTAATGGCCAATAAAGAATATGCACGGATGATTCAAAGGCATTATCCATCTTAGATTTCTATAGGAAGTCACGAACATACCTCTTATAGTATTGGCTGACATATTTCGTTTTGACATAAAAAGAGAATGATGGTTTACGCAGAATATAATTAATGGTATCAGAATGGAAAAAAGACAGCTTGATAAAAGTGAAAAAGTAGCCTTCAATTAAATCTAATAAAAATTTGAAACTGCAGTTTTATATTTTTCTTACGGAACTTTCTCTGAATTTTTCTAAATAACACGAAGCGTATTATTTTTATTATAAAACAATACTTGATCAAAATACAAATAAGACCACAATGAATAAAAAAATCCCCCCTTTGGTAATTCTGTTTATAAAGTTTTTTTATTAGTGATATGATGAATTATGACTATAACAGAAAAGTGGTTTTTATATAGTTTCCACAACGAGGCCTAGTTGATTATGAAATTTCTCAACTAGAGTTAAATAAATTTTGCAAATGTTTGAAAGCGAGGCTTGCCGAGCTTTTAAACACTTGAAAATTTATTTAACGAGAGGTGAGAAATTTCATAATTAACGTGTTAAGGTGTGGAAATTATTTGTATTCATAATTAACGTGTTTAGTTGTGGAAATTATATGTATTCCGAATAAAGTTGGCTGGAAATTTCACGAAACTTGTTCTACTCTCTAGAGAGGAAAACAAATGTGTCCACATCGTTCAGGAAATGTGAAAACTTGATAGAAATTAGAGAAAATATTTTCTCACATTTTTATCAGTTGGTTAAATAGGCATACGAGATTTAACCGACAGACGTTTATTGAATTTCTGGGAAATAAATCCAACCATTTTATATATTTATACTTGCTCAGATTTCAAGGGAGAACAATTTTCTCATTGAGCTAAGCCGTCATTTAAAATATACAAAATGAAGAATTATTTCGGTTTATGGTTTTCCAAATGTCTCGATCCGTTACATTCTGAAGAGACATAAGATGTCGAAAAGATCATCTGCAAAAATGAAATTTACAGGAACTTCAGTATTATGTCATCTATTACAACTGAGCCGATGCAAGTGCTTGTGGACTATTATTACCCGATGGCATTCACAAACCCAGTAGTCGGTACTTCGGTGCAGGTCTGAAAACCGAGTTTTGTTTTATGAAACATGTGTATCTAAATTCTAGAAATTTGATTTAAAGTTATGAGTATAACTCCCACGTGTTTAGCTCTGTCCTGAGCTTATTTTGGCTTTTCTTTAGATCTTTTGGTTATTTGTTCTCTATCAACTTCTACATTTATTTGATATTATAGTCTTTAGTCATTGGTTTAAACTGCTACTCAGGGGCAACTAGAATTTACTAACGTCATGAAAATATGGTATAAAGCAACTCATGTCCCTTAAGTGCACATAATACAAAACATTTGGGAGACCATTGTCCAAAATATGAGTGAAAGCTGATAGAGATCTTTCCAATAGAATCCAATAGAATCTAAACAGAAAAGGCCAAGATAAGCTAAGGAAGAGCTATGCACTCCTCAGTTTTAAACAAAATTATGAAAATTTAGATATTGCAATTTACAAATCAAATCGGGTTTTGGGCCAGTTTCGAAGTAATGGCTAGTGGGTTGATAAATACCCTCGGGGAATAAAAGTCTGTCAGCAGAGCTTACTTACTAATACAAAAATGTATAACCTTTCTACATCAGTTGTCATTTTAAAACAAGTGGTTTACAAGCAACTCGGTGCTTCAGTTTAAAATATCATTTTTAATTAATAACTTTAAAAGTTTGTCAATAATATTGACCAATTCTCGCTTAAAATGGCATTATACAATTATTTGGGAACAAATTCTCATCGTACGCAAATAACGGTTTCATAACTATATTCTTTGCAAACATTTTGTGCAAATTGTATGCATTTTCCTTTGCAAGTTATAAATAGGACGCAATTTCATATAAAATACAAAAAAAAAAAATAAGTTTTAATCTACCAGGATAAACCATTTTTGATAGGCCAGCTCCTATAGAGACTAGCATTGTTTTTGTCTATTCAGTTCAGGCAAGACAGATAAGGATGACGCCATCGATAGAAGTCTAGTTGTAAACGGGGGAAATAACAAAATTATCGATAAGAGTAGTCAGTTGCCGAAGTCCATGAGACAAAAGGACAAATCAGGCGGAAACCACCGGCAAAATTGTCGACTGCAATGATCCTCACTTGGTACAGGCATTTCAAAAGAAATGGTGGGTTCAACCGGTTTTATGGCTAGCCAAACATCATCTTCTATTGCAGTAGTGTCCGTTAGCAATTCAACAGCAATTGCCATTGAAAGGTCGAAGACGGCTTAAAAATGATCATCCAAGTATTAAGTAAACAAAGAATCTTGAATCGGAGTTCAAATTTTTCCACAAGGGACTTATATCTTAAAGAACATTTTCAATGATCGTTATGAAGCCTTGATTAATAAGGCGGTCACAGAGACAATTATGTCTATTGAGAGAGTCAGTATAATTTGTGCTAGCTCTCGCGTAACGAATAAAGAATAAACTATGAAACATATGCTCCATAAGCAGGAGAAGCTGGAATATTACTGTCCATATAAGGAAATTGATAATTTTGAAATTAAAACCGTCCCTTTTGTCGTTAAGTTTAGTACCGATATGACCATTTTTGTCAAATTCGAGATGTAAGTCCAAAAATTTAGTTTCTTCATATGGCCATTTCAACAATTTATAGGTGTTCAGTGGAGATCAAATAAAAAAATGTATTTAATTCAGATAATAGTTTTTCTTTTGCCTTATAGGGCCTGTAAGTCTCGTACAATTTTGGAACTTCCGGGATCAAAAATTGTACCCGGAAGTTACATTTTAGACAAAGATATAGAACCCTATGTCGTTTCAAACAAAACTTTGAGCGTCATAATGCTCAGACGTCATGTTTTGGCGGGAAGAATCTTTGAATTGCCTGCTCATGGTGGATTCTCGTGAGTCACATGACGAGACTTACAGACCCTATAAGGCGACAGAACTCGATTTATTCATGATGTTTTTTAATTAAAATTCCAATCAAATTAAACAAAACGCATGAAATAATCCATAATCCCATTTGAATATTGCATTTTCAGAAAAATATTCGGTTTGGTGTTGCCGACTAGTCCGAAATATAATTTTCAAGTGTGACTTGCAACAATGAAATGATATGGAGTAAATTATAAGAGACAACGTCTCTTTAAAATCATGGTTAAACCAACCAATGGAACAGCGCTTTTATTGTTGTTCTTTATCTTGAAGTCACCGTGAGGCCATCAACAATGGTCTTTACTCTTACTTCATAGTTAGTCCATGACAGCCCCTAGCACTTGTTTGAGCTGATTTCCATGTCTACAAACATAAAATTAACCGCCAAATTATACGACTTCAAATTCAAATGAAAATTCAAATTGATATACTCAAATTGCTTTGACTTCATCTGATCGGTAATTAAAAAGTAAGACATTTAATTATGACATGATTGATAGAGACTTAGTTAACGATATATAAATTGCTGACTTCAAAGATATGAAACAGCCATAAAATATTTTAATATCCTGACGTTTAATTTAATAGACATAATTCCATACCGGGCACCTATACAGTTGTCAGACCCAAGTAATGTTTGATATTTCACATACATCCAGAAAGA
This sequence comes from Modiolus philippinarum, assembly GCA_002080025.1. Lineage (NCBI taxonomy): Eukaryota > Metazoa > Mollusca > Bivalvia > Mytilida > Modiolidae > Modiolus > Modiolus philippinarum. The sequence goes on from MJUU01011585.1 coordinate 21,512, forward strand.
GCTAACGTGTTATATTTATGTAGTGACGGACTTTGACATCTGAGGGCATTTCTTTGATTAATTTTATTGATTTGTTCCAACACGACGGTAATTAATATGACAGGTGATGGCTCCAGTTAAGTTGTCCAATCGATTGGAGAACTGTATAAATTTTCGTTAAAACTGGTTCCCATTGTTTAGGTGTCTGAGAGATGATACCAAATTGACATCCTGTCAATGTGACAATCATACGTTACCAAAAAAGGTCAAACTGAGAACGCAACGTTAAGTGCATAATCAGAATGCTCATAGAAAGGTTTTATAAAAGTTTGAAGCAAGAACTATACTCTTTCTTCAAAACACTGCTTGTAGCTCAGCTTGAGAAAATTTTAGGGTCTGATTTATTCCTTTGCAGCATTTTGGTTTTGACCCTTCAGAAATGTCCGATATTTGCACCAACAAGGCATCCATGTCAAAGTTGTCCTGTAATTTCTGGTAATATGGCAATTCAATTCGGTTTTTAAATAACAAAATGTCGAAGTTGCTGTTTATTTATTTTCTGCATATGCGCATGTATTTCGACAATTTATGTCTTATCAGTGTAGATCGAACCAAAATATTTGGAAGTCCACTAACCGAAAAATATGTTAAAGCTGATAGAGAACAAATAACCAAAAGGATCTAATTAGAAAAGCCAAAATTTAGCTAAGGTCAGAGCTATGCACGAGGGAGATACTCCTTAGTTTTAAACAAAATTTTGCAGAATTTAGATATTGCTAGTTTCAATACAATCGGTTTTCGGGTCAGCACCGAAGTACTGACTACTGGGTTGGTGAATACCCCCGGGACTAACAGTCCAGCAGCAGAGGCATCTGCCCAGTGGTAATAAATAACAAAATAACGAAGTTACTGTTTATTTATTTTCTGCATATGTCTCATCAGTGCAGATCAGACCAAAACATTTGGAAGTCCAATAGCCGAAAAATATGTCAAAGCTGACAGAGAACAAATAACTAAAAGGATCTAAATTATCATTTCAAATTAATTCTGTTTATCGTTATTGGTTATTTGTTTTTTATCAGGTTATACACATTTTTCATTTAAATGCCTTAGAATTGTTTTGATTTAGTCTGCAGTGAAAAGACACTGGTTGTCGACATGGTAATTTGTGGAAACTAAAGAGTACATTGGTATATATAACTGTTATATATTCTCACAAAAAACATACTCACCGCTCACCCATTTGATTCCAGATGTAAAAATTCACACA
>MJUU01011585.1:22775-50737 GCA_002080025.1 Modiolus philippinarum
AAAAAAAAAAACAAAAAAAAAAAAACATCATATAAAAATTTCACCAAGTGGTCTAGGAGGTGTTGTCGCCCCAGAGTATGTACCCTAAGGCGGACGGAATAACGAACAGACGGACGAACGAACGGACACCATGATCACTATATACCACCCGCTAACGCAGGGGTATTATAATAAACAAAATGGTTTAATGTCAATTTTAAATTTATTTGTAAGCAAACCCTATTCTTGATTTTTATCTCAGTTTGTTAACTATACTTCAATGATCTTTGAAAGCAAAGAAATGGATTATTTTCAATTTTAATCTATAAAAACCTTATTTTAAGTTAGATACATGTAGTGTGTATGCCGATATTTAAATCTCTTTGACCGCTGTTAGAAACAAAAGCAAGTACACCATCTACATGATGTGGTTTGTTTCCCTTGATTTATTCACTTTTTTTACTTTTTTGGGCCATTAAGGGCTTACTAGATGGTGTGAGGTTCCTCACTGTGTTGAAGACCGTACGGTGACCCATAGATGCTTGTTTTGAGTAGTGACCAGGCGGAACGTAGCCAGAAAAATGCGATATCCGATGAAGCAATGCTAATCTGATTTAATAGTTACTGTTAATCTTTTTTCTGCATATTCACATTTTGACAACTTATGTCTCATTAATGCAGATCAAACCAAGACATTTTGAAGTCCATTAATGGAAATATGTGTAAACGCTGAGTAAACAAGTCAGTTTTAAGTTGGTGAGCAATAATTTCATTTGCTAATGGCACAATGCAGTTAATGTATTTAAAGAAAACCAAACGAAAACACCGAAAATGAAGTAAAGAAACTTTTGAAGACACGAACCAGTGCCTCATTTACTATTGTTGTGGCCAAGATAGTTATTCTAACATGTCTCTTGTTGATCGTCAACCAGTATAATACTCAATAACCATATATTTCGCACATGCGCAAATGGTATATGAGTAAACCTGATAAACCTGATGAAAAACAACAATGTTTTTAATTTTGTTCGCGTTAGTTTATGAAGGAAATAAATGATAAGAACAGTTTTTTTTACTAAATCATGCCATTCAGACACATAAATGTGTACTGTTTTTGCTTTTAATTTGATTTTTGAACTTGCATCTCTTTGAAAACGTCAGATTGTGTATTGTGACGTCATAGACACAGACAGCAATAGAGGCGACAGATCCGCCTTCTCTTAGGTCGCTTCAGAATGGAAAATGCCATTTTCTGTCATATTAGAATCGAAATAATTCATGACAGGTATATGGTTATTGTCATTTAACCATGGGCTGGGCCTTTCTATTCGTAAATTTAACCCCTCGCTAACGCTCTGGGTTAAATTCGAATATAAAGTCCCAGCCCATGGTTAAATTTCCAATAACCATATACCTGCCATGAATTATTTCTTAAATAAATTATATTTTTATGACTTTTGTATAAGGATGATTTTCCTTCAAGTTCGGAATCTAAATGCTGAGCATTACAATAAATATAAAATGAAAGGATATGGAGTAAATGCACATGAAACAAAGTCTCTACAAAAATGTGGTATAACTAAGCAAAGGAACAATGGTTTTATTGTTTTTCTACACCTTGAAGTCACAAACCTTTTTCAAGATATTTTTATGACACATTTGTTATTGATCTCTATTTTCATGTTATGTTTTCTTTCTGGATAACATCGTACTTTATCTTTTTGGTCTTTTTCTAAAGTAAAGACTGTTGATGAGCGAGGAAGTGGTATACTGATGGTTAAGTATAAAAGTAAGAAAAAAACTCCGAAAATAGCTAGGAAATATTCATATGAAAGACTGGCAATGGGTGCGCAGAGTCGACTGAGTAATGCAGCACCCGTCATATAAGAAATGATAAGTCCAATGCCAAATTTGTAGACAGGAAAATAATCAAGTCTGATGATGAGATACGAAATGTCTGTTTTATATTTTTTAAAAGATATAAAATCTTCATTTATATACAGAATTAGGACTATCTTTGTCCCTTGATTTAAATGAGATAGGCAATATCAGATTTGATTATCAATTATAACCTTTTTACTTTTTAACAGATAAATAAAAACAGTTGTCCATTGAGATTATGAAATGTTCGACATTAAGTGCAGTCCTAGCGATCATGGATCTCGTAATCTGGTAAATTTATAACGCTAGAAGTTTTAATTGATGGGGTCAATTTTTATATCCAATGCATAGCAATAACTTCCATCGTTTTCAATTTGTTGATTTCCCTTGGTAGATTTTTGGCGACATTAAAAAGCATCATTTGAAGACATATATCCAGCGAATCAGCGATCTGATGTCATTGCGCCATTAATTCCCAGCAAGCCTCATGCTTCTGTTGGCAAACCATTACGAAAATGTCGTATAATATTGACAGCTTAATGGGAAACCTCCGGCGGTTTTCTTCGCTTGATTTTGATATTTGAAATGCCCATGCCGGATATAGTCGTTTGTATTGTTAGTAATGCACGGAAATCTATATTAACCGTATCCGATAGCGGCTCATTGATTAGTTGTCTGTATTCCGGAATTGTAATTGACACGCTTTCCTCTGGGACTATGCCAATAAAATTAACACATCATTGAATATAATAGAGATAATAACCAATTGTATTAAAAACAAAAACAACAAGGTGTAAAGCACGAACTTTGAAAACGTATTTTATTTCGATAATAAATATATTCGTAATTTAGTTTTAGTTTTGAGAACTTTGTAAACATTGAGAAATGCTAAAAAATTACTAATGCACGATAGCAAAAGGATGAAGCTAACGTCTTTTTCAATAACCGCCCAAGCCAAAACAAATTCTTATGATTGGTTATCTTTTTTTCCTGTCTAATATTGTGGTGCAACCAAGAAAGGTTCAGATGATATGAGCTCCTGCATGGGGCCTGTTTAATGAAAGTCTCCTAAGATCGGTCTTAGTTAAGATATAGCTAAGATGGTCTTAAGTCCAATTTTCGTCCTAAATCATGACTTAAGACCATCTTAGGACATATCTTAAGACAAAGATGTGTCTTAAGACCATCATAAGATATATCTTATCTTAGGACACTTTCATTAAACATGGCCCTGATTATTATAAAAATGACATATATTTTCTATATGTAGTTTTTGGTAGATATATTAAATAAAAAATACCGAAGTTACTGTAAATTTAATTTCTGCACATGCGCATTTTGACAACTTATGTCTCTTCAGTGCAGATAAAATCAAATCATTTGGAAATCAATAAACCGAAACATAGGTAAAACCTGACAATAATGAATTAAAAAAAGAATTTTGGGATTTTGTAAGCGTTCAAGACAAAAGATTTTTTTTGAAGATTCCCTTTAGTTTAACACAGTCAATATTCATAAAAAATATAAAGATATTAAATGAAATTCCTTTGACATTACTAAATTTACAAAAAATGTTCTAATGAGTCTTTAATGCATTTACAAAACAGAAGGAATAAAAAACTCAGATGTTTATATCACATATTAAGAAATTCTTTATTTACACCAATATCCATATAATCGTCAGAAACTTTCAATTCATCATCAGGAACGCTCTAGTTTGTCAGTTATATGACGACGAAAACATTGAAATTAATAATGTGGTCTAAATTCTTCGGTCACCATTACGAGTTGATAGCCGAGTCATGTAACAGTCTCGCAACTTCGTAACTTGCGACTTACTCGTTTACAATAGAGCTAGTATGGAGGCGTATCATCCTAACTATCGCCTGGACTTTGCCTGTTCCTTGCTTTAGATTGAAATATACAGAACCAACAACATCATCGAGTGAGAAACGACATTTCTACGTTAGAGTAAGTTAAATTTAAAAATTTTTAAACGCAAGGCTTGCCGAGCGTTTAAAATGTTTGAAAATGTAACTATCGAGGTGTTTAGAAATAAGAAAATACCAAGGTCACTATGACTTTAGTTTCTGCATATGGGCATTTCGACAACTTTTGTGTCTTCTGTGCAGACCAAATCAAAATATTTGGAAATCCATAAACCGATATTGGTGTAAAAGCTGATAGAAAACAAATTACAAATAGAACCTAAAAAGGACCGCCAAAATCAGCCAAGGACAGAGCTATGCACGAGGGAGATACTCCTTAGGTTTAAAAAAAAATCTAAAATTTAGATATTGAAAGTTTTCAAATAAAATCGGTTTTCGGGCCGGCAAAAAAAGTACTGGGTACTGGGTCAGTGAATTCCCTCGGAAACTAGCAGTCCACCAGTGGTAATAAATAGCAAAATACCGAAGTCACTGTGAATTTAGTTTCTGCATATGCGCATTTTGACAACTTATGTCTGTTCAATGCAGATCAAATCAAAATATTTTGAAATTCATAATCCGAAATATGTGTAAAAGCCGATACAAAAAAAAATTATCAATAGAATCTGAAAAGGAGAGCCAAAATCAGCAAAGGGCAGAGCTATGCATGAGGGAGATACTCCTTAGGTTTTAAAAATGTCGTTGCTCACGAGATATCGTTGTGGATTTAATTTCTCTAACAAATATATTACCTCCTTTTCTGATTGACTCGTAATAAATGTCTTCTTTGAGCGTGACGTCATCAGGCATGGTTGCCCTTCTTCATGACGTCACAATGGTAATGTCGGAAGACAGCAAACATATTTAAGGTCATAATTGAATGTTATCTTATCACTTACCGACAACATTCTTTCTGGAGAGAAGAAGCGTATTTCCCATAGTTCAGGAAACGCGCCACGGTAAACAGGACAGAAATGAGAGAAATAGAACATTTCTTACAAGCAGGAGACACTGATCCTGACGACTTAGTCGGTGTCGATGCTTTAGGATGTCAAGCTTTAGTGAACATATTTATATTATTCTGTAAGTTGATTAGGAGACTTGCATGATTATTAGTAATACGAAAACATTTAGACAGCCGCCTTTGTTCGTCAATTTTTTTTGTTTTTGTTTTTGTTTGCTTTGACTGATTACGTTGTAGTAACAACAACAACAAATAGTTTATTAAAGTCTCACTTCTTACAATACATTTCACATTTAAAACATATACATGTAAATAAAATGGTTAAAAAGCACATAATGATTTAGTGCACATATAAATATTGTAAGAACCACTCTATACAGAGTTATGAGAGACTATAAAAAGTATTTACTTTTTAAAAAAAAACTTTGTATAGGGTTAAAAAACTAAAAATCTAATAGGAATATGAAGTTAGACTTCTTATATATGCTTTTATATTCCCTTTATTATTTATAATTAAAAAGGAATACTACTTCCATTAAATCTTAAAAACCTTCACTACACTATATCCAATTATTACTAATCACTTTTTCATTTATATAGAAAACTTCTATGCCAAATCAAAATATCATAGCAGGTTTTGGCAAATTTATATACAAAATTACAGTAACAACTGCATTTATAGAACTTGCCTTCTAACACGTTTTACTTTGTAGATATGGAACTCTTTATTCTTATATGGTGAGTACGTATGATTTAGCCATATAATGGACCGACCATTTAACTTGAAAAGGGGGGAGGGTGCTATGGTTTTTTTTCTAAAAAATATTTTGGAGCCGATTATATGTGAAAAAAATATTTTGGCTGCCAAAATAATAAAAAAAAAACTTTCTGAAGGAGGAGGCTTTCTTCCCAAAAATAATGTTAATTTTGAAAAAAAAATTTGTTGATACACGTGAAAAAAAATTTTTTGTCCAGAAAAAAAACCCAGAACCCCCTCCCCCTTCAGGTTAAATGGTCGATCACTAAATATACCCATGATATAATACCAATATAACACCTTTAGCATGTAATACCAATATAAAACCTTTAGCACATACCGCAATTCATCTTTAAGTTGACGTGTGACGGGTGCTTGACAGAGCAGGACATGCTTACCCCCGGAGCACCCGTTGTCACTCTCAGTTTCACGAGAGTTCACTCTGTGAATGCCTTGGTTTTGAATGTTGAGGTTTTTTTTATTTCTGTGTTTTGTACCTGTCTAATGTCATTGTTTCCTGTGTTCTCGTTTTGACCATGACTTTGGACTTCGATTTTTGTAAATACCACTAACTTGTTCCTTCGTAATTCTACTTCTGTTGTTTTTTATAATCAAATTATCCTATGGTCAACATAGATGTTGGCATTTTCGCTTATTTAGCCGTCGCTCGAGCCCATGTTAAATTGCCCACAATCTATAGCATCCAATCATTTCTTTATTACCTCAAGTTCAATCATGATTATTTGATTAAAAAAAGAAAATACATGTACTGGAAAAAAATCGCAATATAAAATGTAAGTAAGAAAAAAAGGTTAATATGTCATTTGCATATCGAGTAAAAAACAAATAGTAATGGCTCATTACATGATACCCGCCACGTTTCACAAAATTTCTAAGTTAAAAGGGGCATAACTCCAGAACTATAAGTACCGCTGTACCCAAAATCGAACTTAACCTAAGTTTTGTGGTAAACAACTTGCATACCAAGTTTGAAGACCTTGTGTTATTTCGTTCACAAGTTATCAGTCAGAAACCATAAAATTCGCAAAATTTCAAAGTTTCAAGGGGCATAACTCCAGAACCCCTTAAACCTCTGAACTCAAAATCGATCTTGACCTGAGTGTTGTAGTAAACCATTTACATACCGAGTTTGAAGACCTTGCATTATTTCATTCACAAGTTATCAGTCGGAAACCTTAAAATTTGCAAAATTTCAAAGTTTCAAGGGGCATAACTCCAGAACCCCTTAGACCTCTGAACTCAAAATCGAACTTGACCTGAGTTTTGTGGTAAACAACTTGCATACCAAGTTTGAAGACCTTGTGTTATTTCGTTCAAAAGTTATCAGTCGGAAACCTTCGGCGGACGGACGGACGGACAGACGGACAGACGGACGGGCGGACACACGACTGAGGGTATCACACAATACCACGCCACTTCGAGTGGCGGGGTATAATAAACCAGAAAAAAACTTGTGCTTTTAAGATTTCTCACCAGAATTGCAGCATCATTCATGATGTACCCAATGATCAATGTTTTCACAGAAATACTGAAGTAAACATGGGAACTTTTGACAAAAATTGGAAATTAAAATTCTCCATTAAATCACAGATCGAGGTGAAATACTTTGACCCATCGTACGATTTACGACGGGTGCGTTCGATTATTATGGCTTCTAGCTGCTTCTTGTAATATTAAATATTCATAATGTGTTGATTAGTTCAAACCTTTGGGAAATGGTTTAACCACCGGAAATTAAATTATCGAAGTAACTCAACATTCCCACGAAAATATAAATGACTATATTACTATGTATTCCTTATAAATAAATCTTTTTGTACTTTTGCAAAACAGAGACTTCATATATATTAAGGACTTCTATTTTTATATGCCTGTTATTTCAGGTTTGCTTGTATAGAATATTAAGAAGTGTCATAATAAAATCTTTGATTATCAGTCATGTGGTTCAAACTGAAAGTTAATTGAAACAGTTAAAAATTATGATCTGCGTTCATCATGATATTCATATAGATTGATATATACATGTATTAATATAAATAAAATAAGATAAACTAGAAAAAGTGTGAGTACATTTTCATTAAAATATTAAACATCAGTCTCGTTTGAATTTAAATGCTTACATTGCTGATTTGCAAGTAATTTAGTGACACTTTTTATTGAAAAGGTTAAAACAATATTTCAGAAAAAAAAAATTATAAATTCGTTCAATCAGAATTCAAATCTATAATTATTAAAAAAAAAAATAAAATCCAATTCAGTAAAAAAAAAAATGGGCAAGTCAACTAAGAGGTAATTTTTCCTACATTTAAAAAAACTAATTACGCAATTTAAACTTTTGCAAAGAGTTACTATTGATACAAAAATGTATTCCTATAAAAAAAATTATGATGATCTGTAAAATCTTTTGTTTCGAGCCATATTTATTCTCTGGACAAATAAATTTGTTCAACTTCATCAGTAGGTAAATCTATCTTTTTCTTGCTCATCAACTTGACAATCCTGACTGTGGTTTTGTCTATATTCACATTGACGTTGCATCTTTTGACTTCACACAGTTTTGTTGGTCAATCAAATATTCCGAAATAAAGTATACTCTTCGCATAATAAATCTGTATAATAATACATGTACATTAATTTTGTGTATATGATAGTAGACTAGAATCAATAACAGGAAGCATTTATTTAACAGTTCCGTCCTGAACAAATATTCAATTAAGTATTAATTTTAGATGTTAATATGCATAAAAAAATCTTCCCTAGCAACAGATTAGTTTGATTACTTGATTGATTGATGTGGAGTTTAACGTCACTTACAGCAGTATTTCGGCTATCTCATGACGGTTAGTTTTAGTGGTGGAGGAAGCCGGAGTGCCTAAAGAGAACCACCGACCTTGGGCAGGTAACTTACGATTATAAGTCGATTGCACCATTTTTTGTAATGTACAAAGCGGGGCGCGAACTCACACCACAGTGTTGATAGACTACAATGGTTGTATAGGTAGTAGAACTACTTTAACCACTCGGCCACCCAGGCCGCGCAACAGTTAAGTAATAAATATAAATTGTATATAATGTAGCGTTGTTTAACATCCGGCAATGAATTCCGCTCAGACCGGTGCTAGGGGTACCTTAAGGTATAAGAAAAGCTCATTGTTGAAGGCCTTGTGGTGACTTGAATATGAATAACAGCCACATCTTATCATTCAATTCAGTGCTCATTATCTTTCAATTACAAGTCCTATCATACTGTACTTATGTCAACGCCCTAAATCTCAAACTTTGTATTATTGCATAAATATCGAAGTTGTATGCCCTTGTCAAAAACACACCTTTTTGTTTCACAATTGCTTACGTGTTAATTTTGGTCCTTTCTTCTTATGACTGCATAACAATGGTCTAACTCTGACTGCACATGTCAACGATTGTTTTTGTGATCCGTAGTCGAAAGATGTACCCTGTGAACAAGAGTACTTCAAAGAAATGAAATAATAGATAACACCCAATTACAATTTTAAGTTGAAAATACTTGAATAAAGTCAACGCCGTACAAATGTGCAGATTTATTGAACATGTCCTTTCTGTTAACATGTAGTTTTTTGTTAGTCTAAGTAAACGTCAAAATTTTTATTTCAAAGGCAGTTAGATAGGGTTCAGTTTGACGAATTTTGTCTAATTAATCTCGAATTTGGATATTAAATAATGCAAACAAATATCGATGAATAAGGTCAAAAAGGGGAACCTAAAATAAAAAAAACAAAAAACAAAAAAAAAAAAAAAAAAACAAAAACAACGGTATTTTATACTTTCACGTAAGTTTAGATTTCGTCTCATGGTGCAAGAAATTGCTACAAAATCGTAATTCTCGAAGACGTTCCCTGCGCATAAAGGGCGTCCAAAGATTTTGATGTTAATTTGTTTTTCACTTGTTACGTCATATTTATCCTTCAAATTAAGACAGTCTGGTACTTTTTGATAGAATAATAGACTTTATTTCATTCAATTTATAATTAACACTGCGTGAATGTTTTGAAAGCTGTTGCATGCTGTAGTGCAATTTTTCATAAACATGAAGATTTCATAATTAGATAAATTGTCTTTCTTTGTTGTCATCAAAGTTTTTGCATTGACAAGAGAAACTAAAAATATGAGCAAGATCTGCCTTGAGGGAAGTAACGGGAATGAACGACAGCAGAAGCCATTGATCATTTTCCCTGAGTAAATAAAAATGTCTTTTGATAAAGTGGTGTATTCATTTGCTCATGTTTCATACCCCGCTTGACATAGCAATCAAAACTAAAAGCAATCCAGCGAATGTCTTTGAATACAACAGCATTTGCTGATTAAATGAGGGTCTAAAGGATGATGTTTGAATATAAGAAAGGGAAATAATCTATAATACCGTACAAGAATTCATAGAATCTCTCTTAGCGTACATCATTTGTTTCTTGCTCACGTCACCAACCTTTTAAAGTAGACGTAATGACTGAACAGGTTTTATTTTTGTAAAGAATCCGGTAACGACAATTGCAACAATAAAAATGAAAATATATGTAATGCGGCGTTTTGCATTTGCGCCGATTTGCATTTCATTTGCGCCGATTTTTTCTTTCATTTGCGCCGATTTTTTGCTTGTAAATTACGTGTCAAATACAGGTATTTTTTTTCATTTGTTCACATACTGGTGAAATTTATTTAAAAAAAAAGCTTAAACCGATTAAAAATATAGCTCAAAGGGTGATAAAAATGGAATAAAAAATATAAATGCAAGTGCTTAGCGAAGTACATATAAATAGCAACAGAGCCTGCAGTGACTCTGTCTTTACAAGACATATTGGTACTACAGTGTTATCAATAAGGTACAGTAGTTTATAGGTAGATTAAACGAATATTTTCAAGGTATTGTAGAAGTATTTGATATAAGTCTTTCGTGGTTATTTTTTTTTTTAATCTCAATTTTCAAGCTCCAACTTATCTTGGAAATTTAAACTTTTACCATTTCAAAAATGTATGAGATACCGTTAATTAGGTATACTTTGAATGAGACTTTCGGTATTTTAACACTGCTTGTGTCCAGGTTTAACCAACATATCTTCTTTTAATGCATAGTATATGTAATTTATTTGCATTATTAAAAAAAATCGGCGCAAATGAAACATAAAATCGGCGCAAATGCAAAAATGAAATCGGCGCAAATGAAAAATTTGAAATTTATAAAATCGGCGCAAATGTCATACGCCCATGTAATGTTTAGACCTTACAATAACCTTCTGACCACGAATAGCAATTTAAATTGAATCTCGCAATATCAAAATTAAAGAAAATCGCCCTAAAACTAAGGAGTATTTACACTATATCTTATGTAAAGCACCGTCCTTGGCCGATTTCAGATGTTACTTGTTATTTGTTCTCTATCAATTATTATTCTCAGGCCCTCCCTCATCTAGTTTGAGGCTTGAAAAAAGCTCAACACCCCATGACCCTATTTTTGGCATTTCAATAAATAGGAATGCAACGATCACCTCCTAGACTTCATTTTTGGTGGCTTTATACTATAAAAAGCTACCTGATCAATTTTTGGCAAATAAAAAAATAAAAAAATACATCCCCCCTCACTAGTTGTAATGAAAAATGTCCCGAGAATCAATTAATTGACTTTGTATGGCCTAATATTTATATTTTAAAGCAAATTGACGTTTTTATGTTTTTTTTTAACTTTTTTTCAATCAACTTTATGTAACAAATACTTGGTGTTTCCTATATTTCAACTACTAAAAACGTATAATTCTTCGTATAAATTGTGACATGGTTGACCATTAATTTGTGGAGGAATTTCCCGCAAAGAAGTCCAATACTTTGACGCACCAGGTTTCAATCCTTACGGAACTCGTGATAACATACCCGGGACACAATTTTGTGGTCTTTCTCGTGTTTCTTCTTTTTAAAAGTGTCAAGTGCAAATACTTGACATATGCTTTTTACTCATCTTAATCGTAATTGATTTAGTAATGAACTGAATAAGCTAGTCAAAATCATCAGTAGTTTACTCATTGTTAAAGGCCCCGTGGTGATTTCAAGATGAAAAACAACAATAAAAGGATTGTTCCAATTCTTAGTTTTACTATGTATTTGTCGAGACTTTGTCTCATTTGCATTTACTTCATATTCCATCATTGTTTATTTACTGTTTTTCATGTCATTTTATTTTTAATGCTGAATTTCAGTAAACGAATTAATGTAACAACGAAAGGCAAAATTCATTTTAATTTGGTATTTCCATAAAGGGCCTCAAATGATGTTTGCGCAAGAAAAAAATTTCAGGTCATATACAAACATTTTGATGAATTAGATCAAAACCGGAATGATGATTCCGTGTCTTTGGATTGATCAATTACCTCTATAGCTGAGATTGACTAATAAAATTTGCTGCGGAACAACAATGAGTTCTCCGCAGCGAATAATGTTTGATATAATTAAATCTATTCGACTTTTACAATCTCTGGCAAAATTTCATTACTTTTTATTTCATAATATTGAAACGTACTTGTTGATAAAATTCATTGCCCAAGAATTACAAAGTTCACGAAGAAACTAGAAAAAGCAATATCAGATATGAAAGATGAAATCAGTTGGTAAAAAGGATATTATCAATAAAAGATAGAGACCAAGAAATTAATTTGCCAAAGTCGCCTAAACCATTCAGTATTTACCCAGACAATTTGCAAAATTACACCACTGGGCTTATCAAATTAATTGAACATTATTAAATATATTTTCCAATTCTTAGTAATTCAGATTCACTTTCATTAGATGCAATTGCATTGGACGGTTCATTTGAATTGTGCAAGATTCTATAACTTTTTGAATTTTTGTTGTGGATTTTTTCTAAAAAGTTATAAATATTCAACAATTTAAAACCATTGAAATCTTTTGACCAACGATCAAGGTAAGTAAAAAAAGAAATGAAATATTTAACGTGTTTTAACGATAATTTAAAATACAGAAAGTTACAAGAAAAATTATTTTTGTTACAAATGGATTTGAAATATATATGGAAATGTATAGGCGTAATAATAATGCATAAAATAACTGTTTTACAAAGTAGTATTTCGATCAACACAAAATTAACTTTCAAACTCAAAAAGTGTTGTGCGGATCGAATTTCTTTTTTTTTGTTTCTGTCTACTCAATACATGGAATTACATCATGACCTGCATTACTTTTTTTCAAGATTTGAGTTCTTAAAATGGTTAGCTGTTGATTTTTTACTGATTACTAAGTATATAAACATTGTCAAACTCAAATTGACTGCCTTTTGAATTATACGTTGTAGTTATAGTTTTATTGAATTTAATGAATTGAATTGAAATCTCCACATGTAGAGATCAAGGCTGTGCGCAAGAATTTGATAAAACTCCAATTTTAGAACATAAAGTGTTCGACAAATAAATTACATAAAGTCATGGCTTTCTTTACAAATATCAACTTCGGTCACCTGTGCAAGACAAATGTTCGTTTGTCTCTATAACCAATGTATCTTGGTTGTGTCCATCCTTTGTTCCTTCGATATTCTTCTTCCGTTGTGTCATTATTTTACCTTCAGACTTTAATTCTCTGATTAATGGCTATTTTAAAGCCACTAAGTTTACATTTTGTTTACATTTTTACATATTGTGAAAATAATGCTGGACATGACTAAATGAGAATTAAAAAAAGCACTTGCAAACAGAAATCAGATAAATGAAAACTTTATAATAATCTATCAGGATACGCTTCTATCCTCTTTTTTTATACATGCATTGCAATTGTTATGCGTGACCTATGGCATTTATTTCAATAAACAACAACTTTCAATAGACGTAGTGCTCATACTGCTGCAACAATTTCCAACAGACCTCTTACAGAAAGTATGAAGCTCGTGGCCTCAAAATATGACAAACAATTGGGGAATATGTATTATGAATATGCTTGTGCTTGCCACATTTTGATTATTTCTCAGCAAATGATATAATGTGTATGAGACTTCCTTTTATAACATTTAAGTGATATGACATCATAGGTTTGCCGTCATTCACACAATTCCATAATGAATACAGAGGGGGAGCCGGCCCTTTTTCTAGATGTCGGGATAAGTTGTTTTAAGCTCGTGATTTCGGGATTTTTATAATTAAAGCCCGGGATTTCGGGAAAAGTTATTCACCGGGAATCGGGATTTTACCAGTCTTTAAGTTTCTTTGTAGTTCGGGATTTCGGGATTTAGAAAAAATAAAGTCCGGATTCCGGGATCAGACCCCCTCCAGCTCCCCCTCAACACAGGGAACATCTACATGTGTGAACATTGAAAAATCCGCTTTTTTCACAAGTGGAGGCAGCGATGTAATATTTCTCATACAAGTAGAAAATAACACGATATTTAAATTTGGTCAAATGAAAGAGCATAATTCTTTCTTAAAATTGATAATAACTTGTTTATTATTGTTCAAACTGACTGTGTAATTTAGGGAATTGTAAACATGCTTTAATGTCTTTATAGTATCGTACATAATTAAAACATTAAGCGAATTTTCTTTGAGTTGTTTCCTCATAGTGTTTGTTTACCCTATTAAATGTACATATTTCTTCTCAGAATTTTTCGAATCCCATCTTTTCAGTGTAAAAATTTGAAAATATTCAAATTTTCTAAACCTTCATTCAAATACATACACATTGTCTCGTTAGTATTGTTTAGTTAGATTCATATGTAAAAAAAATGTTGTCAAACTGAAACATAAATTTAAAGATTTGAAACCATCAGTTGACTTTCGAAAGTTTTTTTCCGTACTCTTACTATTTTAAAATGCACAATCAATCCGATGAAATAAATTTAGAAAAACTGCCTTGATAAATGTAAATAGTTTCAAAACAAGTGTGCTTGGATACAAAAATGGGTGATGAATATATATTTTTTTCATGTTTGGTGATTTTATGAATGATTGGAAGTCATAATTATCTCTAGCATGTTTTTTGAGTAATGATAAATCTTCATAATGTCCCTTTTATATGTACGAAAATACATAAATACCAAAGTTGGACAATAAACAGTAAATTTATACGAGGTCTGTAAGAATGGCCCGGGGATAGCCGTAATTTCAGGAGGCCAAGACGAGAGTCATTACAGCATCAGAAGGTCATTATTACAGACAGAGGACATATAACAGGCAATTATAATAATATCTATTTCTTTATACTTTTATTAACAAGTTTGGTAATCTTAAAAAGATTAATAAGTAAATATAAATGTGTAAATCATTTTTTTTCTGGAAATTCTTTTTCTGTGAGTGGGTATCACATATTTTAAAAATAGTGTAATTCAATTTTTAACAAAGCATAGCTGCCAAAATACAAGTGAAAATTAACTTTGTTTATTAAAAAGGCAAAAAGGAGAATAATTCATATTCTAAAATAATACAAACAAATAAGTTTAAACACATTCATCAGACAGCCACACAGCTTGGTAAGAATCAGTCGAATTTTGTACTAACAACTTATTATAAATGCAAAAGAAGACCTTATAACGTAATATTAAGCTACTAGTTCATCAGAAATGATTTTTATAAGACAAAAATATTGAAAATAGTTTAAAAAAAGTTCCTCCTTGATTGATGCATAAAAGGATAAGAAAAATGAAAGGTCGTTTGCAGGATCAAATATCTGAAACAAAAACGTTCATCCTTCATAGGTCATCATATAGGTTTATCTCATTTTACCCCGCTAACGTGAAAAAAAACTTTTGTTTTAAAAAATCAAGGACTGATCCTTTGTGATGAGATGAGATGAAGAAAATGAGTGGTCAAAAGTAGGGTCAAATATCTGAAACAAAACAATTAATGGTCCGTACAACTGTATAAGGAATTACCTTAAAGGAAAAATAAAAATGACAAATATTTCACGAAAGGATAAGGAGTAAATGGAAATGCAACCATAACACATATGTTAATTTCAACTGCAAATAATTTTAATGAGCTGTATGGCCATTTCAAAAATTAATTCCTAATCAGCAGAACTAGAACCCAAACATAAATTTTAGTTACTTGATATTTGGGTTATTGGATGTGGTTTGTTTCCATTGATTTATTCACTTTTTTACCTTTTTGGGGCCATTGTAGGGCTTGCTATATGGTGAGGGGTTCCTCACTGTGTTGAAGAACATACGGTGACCCCTAGATGCTTTGTTTTGGGTCGTTTTAATCTGGATATGGGATGTTGTCTCCTTGACATTTACCCAATTTCCTTTCTTTTTCATATGTTGAAAATGCATAAAACCAAACGAAATCCGAATAATCAGTAATATAATATATAGCTAAGGACAAAACTACGAAGGAAGGAGATTTACCTTAGGTTTTAGATAATAGTTATAAACAAAGTGTACACATGAGATATAATCTCACGTACAAGTACGCCATATCTAAGAAAAATAAAATGCATACATCTCAACACGGGGAATTGTTTACCCAGCTCCACACTGCATTAAAAGACAAAAGCCTGTAATTAATATTTCATGAAAGGATTTGGATAATGAACTTGAGACCGTAACACATATGTTAGTTAACTCGATCTGCAATAATGCCAATTTTCTCATTCCTACTTTGATTAGATGAGCAAATTAAGTAGTCCCAATATCTAAAACATAAAAATAAAAAAGAAAGGAAATGGGGTAAATGTCAAGGAGACAACATCCCATCTCCAGGTTAAAACTACCCAAAACAAAGCATCTAGGTGTCACCGTACGGTCTTTAACACAGTGAGAAACCTCACACCATATAGCAAGCCCTAAATGGCCCCCAAAAAGTAAAAAAGTGAATAAATCAATTGAAACAAACCACATCCAATAACCCGAATATAAAAAAACTAAAATTTTATAAGAAGTCAAGGACAAACCAATGACCAACATATTCCTGACTTGGGACAGGCGCAAAAATTGCGGTGGTGTTAAACTCGTTTTCTTGGATCCAACCCCCCCCCCGTATGTGTGGTGAATGGCTAAAAAATAAATACAGAAAAATACTCACAGTTAAAATCAAACTAGAAAAAAGTCCAACTTATCAAGGCGAGTACCTTTACAACGAAGTACATAAAACATGAGGACAATACATATAGATTCTGTCCTGACAAATGCTCGCAGTTACTGACAGCTAGCTAAAGACATAATTTCCGTTGACTATGATATCAAACCTCCTTACATATGAAACTTCAATTGAAATACTTCTGAATAGATTTCGTATAACAACATCATCAATTATGAAAGAATAATATGGTCTTGTGCAATGCCAAATACTGCCAAGATGCAAAACTGTAACAATTTATTTACGGTGTAAAGCATTTAGAAGCTGATAAATATCTTTGCCAACAAAAACCAGAAGTAAAGATTTAACAACAATGCTGTATTCATATCCTTTATGAATAAGTCTGTTCAATGGATTAATAAGTTTGGAAGGACAATTTTTGAATTTATGCGCTTTGTAAATGATATTTCCATAGAAGTTTGGGTGTGAATTGCCCTGTTGTCTAAGAGCCCTGCATGTAGAATTAAATTTTCTTTATAAGTCAATGTATCTTTAATAAAATTTAGAGAATGTTTATTCTCCATACAGCTGTAAGTACAAAGTAGAACAAATCAAGATAAGATTATATTTTCTTATCCCTGGTGATGAGAAATACAAAAATACCAGAGTTGCATATCCATGTTTAACAGTAAATAGCAGCATTTAAGTCCAATAATATGGAAAGCAATACTCCAAATAGTAGTCAGAATGAAGTACTCATTAGCAGAAATATCAAAATAGAATGCCAAATCCAGTACCAAGGGCATCCAACGAATGCAATACACGGAATGTATCCTAAGTACTTTTAACGTTTAGAACTTTGATAAAACTGTTAATTTCTATAAATCGCAAGGTAAAATTTTCATGTCGTAAAAGGTCTGACGACTAGGCTTGTGAATACACTCTGCGACCTCTTTTTAACCAGCAAGTGGCATGAGATGTGCAAATGAGCAAAGTAGAGTAAAAAATCTAATAAAAAGATGTTAGTCATCGTACATGATATAGCTCTTTATTACAACCAAAGTACGTCCGACCACCAAACGAACTATAAAAAACAATAAAAACTGTATTTCGAATTTTCCAGTTCTTCTTTAATATAAAGAATGCAGATATTTTATTTATAATAAAGTCATTATTTTCGTTTCAAAGACACCTAGCGACCTATACAACCTTCATATTGAATCATGTAATGACCCTGCTATCTCGTATTGACCCTGTTTATTCCACGACGGTCCTGTTGTAATTCGCACCTGTAATTTATAAAGGCAAGGCCGTTTTTGCACATTTAGTCCTTACTGTTTAATATTATTGCTACCAGTGAAAACGTATTATTTTTCTTTTGTCTACAAAATATTGTTATATATATCGTCCGTCAGTAAATGATGCCGAAATGTCTCGGTTTTGTTAGATTTGCAAAAAAAAAAAATCGCTTAAAGAGAATTTTCATGGGCCCAAGGTATGAATAAATTCAGTTGATCAAGAAATTATTTTGTAATTCAATCATTGTATAATGGAAGTAATCTCTTCGGAAATCTGGTAATGTTTTTGGTATAATAACACAGGGATCAACGTCAAAAGCCACCAAAGCTCAAGAGGATTAATAAATATAGGTTATATATATGTTATGTATGTCGGATGCGTCTCAGTCAAATATCATGTTCTTGAAAATGCACTTTTGTTCCTGATGATTGACTTGATATATTTGTAGAGACTTTGTCTCATGTGCATTTACTCCATATCCTTTCATTGCTGATTTAAGATTGGATTATGTCCCTCTTTCAGTGTTGAGTGCGTAAAAAGGTTCCCCGATGTATTCCCTCTATACATTTCAGTTATGGCGTTCCTGACAGGATATATCATATGGATATACTATCATACTTTCAAATTTTGGATTTTTTTTTGTAATTCTTCAAATTATATTCTAACCAACTGTTTATAGTGCCCACATCTCATAATTTTATTATGCAAAATTTTCTTGCAGTTGACTCGATAAGTGTCCTGTGATTGGCTATATGTTCACACATAATATAAAAAAACTTCATATGGGTTTCATTAGTTGTCAAAAGGACAAATGAGTCCCAGTAGTAAGTTTAAAACGAACAACTTTTATGCTTTGATTCTGAGGAATTTTAAAAAATATTCCTTGAAACATATCTTATTATTGGCTTGACTATGCTTGTTTAAGTTTGAATATGAAAAAGTATCAACACAAATTTAAAAGTAAATGTTTTCAAATTATTATCAAAGTTCATCAGGATTTTGATACAATGTTACTTGATTTTTTAATTTATTTCTACAGATCGGAATTCGTACCCCTATCTGTATATTATGTCTCAGAAATATTGCATTTCAAATACACCTATGACAATGCTTAAGACATTGAAACTAAGAATAATTAATTTTTTCAGAATTATCAGACTTAAACAATAAAATACCGGAATTGTAGTAAATTGAGTTCCACTATCCGCCAGCACGAAAGTTTATTGATTTGAGATATTGTGGCTTTCATATGTGGATATATACTGAGTGACAATGAAAAAGCAACACTAGGTTTTTTAAAATTATTTCCACAGAAATACCAATTTTCAACAAAAGTAACAGCGGATTTACTTGTAATTACACAGGCTTAAACTTGTTAGTTCCTTCGGAAAAAATCGGAAGGACCAAGTTGTTTTGACAAGGTGTCGAAAAGGGCATACAAGAACAACTCATGGTTACATTCTAAATGGTGAAGACCGACCTGAGTGTATTCCTTGTAATTGTGCTTACACAATACAACATATTTTACTTGACTGTGTTGATGTTGAAGACATACGTTGCACATTTTATACAGCTGATTCTTTTAAACGTCGCTGGCGACAAAATTATTCAATTTTTAAAGGCTGTCAATTTGTATAGTAAAATATAAGTATATTATCCAATTTTTGAATTTCATCAAATTCGATCTATTTATCTTAAATTATCTAAAATATGATTTTTATCTTTTAGAAATCTTTTTTATCTGTACATAGCAATATGTTTTAACTTGTATTTTTATTACTAATATTAACAGTTCACGCCACGATATAGCTGAAATATTGCTAAAGTTGGCGTTAAGCAACAATCCATCAATCAATCATTAAAGATACAACTTTCTGCATGATTGATTTTTAAAACGACGCCATTCGCAATACATTGCATGAAATGCACAAGAATGGGGTTTTGGTGTGAATTTACGCATGACTGGTTTTCTTTATTGTCTGCTGCATAGCTTAAACTGATGAAAACATTTTCCCATCCCAAAGTTTTGGGAACGGGTTTCATTTAATCCATGAATGATAGGCGCTCAAAACATTCCCTGAGTTGTTTCTCAAAATGCCTTGTTTTCCCATTAACAGACATTACTTTAGCGTTTATCTTCTGTGAACCACGATAAATCAGTATGAAATTTTGTCAGACTCTTTTGGAACCTTTTGGTAACATTAATGCAAATTTCCAAATCTTTTTGATGTTTAGAATTATAATTCTCAAAAATCGGTATTTTTTACCCAAAATTCCAAAACATTGCCATTTTGACAAATTTCAACTTTTAAACAACCTCAGAATTTGAAGAATGAGGCATTTTTCGTCAGAATGATTGAAATGTTCAGACAATTTGGAAATTTAAATTTTGACCACTGAATCTAACGTTGATGCTGTAACAAATTTTCGAGAGTTGACAAAAAATGCATTGATGCAAAATTTTAGGCATACACTTTGCTTAGTAATTTAGCAAATAAAACTTCTTAAGCACGACATTCTAAAACATAGATATCAGGTGTTGCGTTTTCATTGGCACTTAGTTTATATATACAATAACAAATAATGTTTTGAACATGAAATTAAAAGACAAACAAAAGATAGAAGTTGTTTCAAATCAAGTTTCTGCAAATGAAAATTTCGAAAACATATGTATCTATAGTGCAGATAAGAATCAAACATTTGTAATATCAACAAATCAAAAAATAAATTCATTTTTTGTTTCGATGATCCGAAAATTTTTACGTTTACTGGCCTCTCACTGATACTGAACCACGTGATGATTCTTTACTATGCATTCCGTGAAGTTTAAAGGCTGATTTTTCTGAAACATTGTTTTACAACCAGACCAGACTCCTTCAGCTTGCAAGTAGATAAGGGCGGGCACTCTTGGCACATCTTTCAAAATTACATTTTTTCGTTCTTTTCTTCTCGAGATGGTGGTATTGTAGTTTGTAGTTTACAATGTACCTTTATTGGGTTTTATTCAGATGTTTATTATACTATAGGGAAAAAGGTTAGAAGAGTGTAGGTATGGATACATTTAAACCATTGTAACCTTATACTAGGTTTTTTTATAGTATCGTTGCCAAGTCCGACTGTAAGAAGTTCCTATTGTTGTTTACGTTTGTCATTTGTTTTTTCCTTTTTTGTGCAGTTCTCTTGTGAATGGTTGCCAGTGATTGAATTTTTCTACCATTATACACAATCCCTGTTATAATTTTTGTTCATGTTTTAAATTTTTTAATATCTAATACAGAGGAATCTAAAAGTAAAACCACAATCAGTTTATTACAGGGTTTTTCACGAAGAAAAAAGTTCTTTGGTTTCCTGAAATTATTTCATTTATATATTTATTTATACATTATAACTTTTCCGAGTAACCTGTCGTAAGGCCAGTGCCGAATGAAAAATAATATTGGTCTGAATACAGTGGCATAGACTAAGTGGTAATTAATAAGTAAAGTATGAATTTAATGGCACATGTATGCTTATGGTCTTCATAGATATTTTTTGTTGCAAATATTACCTTAATAAAATAAGATTGGTTTCTCAAATTGAGCAAAATAACTAAATCTCGCGGTTGTAAGTAAAGTAACAACTTTCATAATGGAACAAATTAAAAAAAAAACATTTTTGAAGAACTTATTAAATTCTTGGTGAAAAAATAAATGATAGTTACTGTAAAATATTGATGAAATGACAGATAAGACATTGGGTTTATATTCACGAGAAATTATTAATTGAAACTGCCTCACTAGTTTGGTTTTGCAGAACAGGGAAAATGCTTGCCTTCATTAAAACGAGATGACGCAAAAAAAAAAAACCCAAACTTATCGGCAATATCAAAACTTTCAAAACGAAAGAAAAATTTGAAATCAACAAAAAATCGAGAGAAAAGGGTCAGCAGTAGATAATGCATTATCTAGAAAAGTATAATGGGTAAAAAGTATACATTAATCAGTTTTTACATGTTGCTAGTTCTCTAGAAGAATTTAAATACTTCTATTTTTCCTTTTTATAGTTTTATAAAAACTTAAAAATTACATCCTATGTAGGTAAGCTGCATTCTAATTGGTTAGTGGCCGTGATATTATTTGGCAAATGTCCGTTCTCTGAGACGCTCGTCATGGTAATTGTCCAGGAGTCATCTGTGCGTTTTGATGATTTAGACTTTCGATGTAATTGAACAGATATAGCATGAACGTCAAGGGGTTTGCCAAAAATAGAAGTCTTTGGTCTAAAGTTCCCCCTTTACAGGAAAATTTTATCGCCCCGTGACTTTGCCCTGTCAAGATAGTGGTCTTGGAGTTAGAAGTCTATCATTTGTAGGTTTTATTTGTAGGTTTATCATAGGACAGAGAAATTGGAAATATTGATATTTAAAAAATAGTTTAACTGTACCGCTGGCTTTTGCTAGTGCCACTACAAAGTTCGGCTATCCCCCGTGCCTATTCTTCATCTTGTTTTTCGTGCGCGCTTCTTTTGTGGATTGTGGCCTGTGGTAGTAATTTTCGGCCAATGTAGGTTTTTGCTTTTTAATTATGTCTGACTTCCTGCTATCCCTCGTTGACTTCTTTTCAGTGTATTAATTAAAAAGTGTGAAAATTAAAAAGAAACAATCAACAAAAACAAAAACAAAATAAGGACAAGTTATTATATATGCACAGAGTGCAACATGCAGTCATTATGTAATATTTTACGAAAGAATATGGAGTAAATGAACACCAGACCATAACACATATGTTGACTCCAACTGCAATAATTTTAATGAGCTGTATAGCCATTTTGGAAATAAATTCCTCATCAGCAGCACTGGAACCCAAATATAGGAAATCCATAATTTCACAATATGTTTTAAATGCATAAATCCAAACGAAATCTAAATAATCAGTAATATCAAATATAGCTAAGGACAAAACTACGATGGAGGTATAGAGATTTGATTACTAGCTGTTTTAATCCTCATAGATTTGCAGGCCATGTACACATCAAGATATATATTTGCAACCTTTTGGTTTTTTTTTATAAAACTTAACTGCAAAATAATGTTTATTACATCTTACGAAGTTTAATCACAAATAATGTCTTTCGGGGCTGATCAGGGAGAGTTGCAACAATAATATTTTGCATAAGCATATCACAATACATTTATCGCTTAATAAAAAAATTACTTTTTATATTTGTTTAGGCAGTTTTCCAATTATTTGACAAATTCTGAATTTAATAATATTACATATCTATGATAAAAATTATTAAGGTAGAACAAC
The DNA here is from genome assembly GCA_002080025.1 of Modiolus philippinarum. NCBI lineage: Eukaryota > Metazoa > Mollusca > Bivalvia > Mytilida > Modiolidae > Modiolus > Modiolus philippinarum. The sequence continues at coordinate 45,932 of MJUU01011585.1, forward strand.
TGTCTTTTGGAGGATAATGTAAGTTTCTTATTTTGAATGCCTGTAAAGTAAGAACGAACAATCAATGGACAGTGGCAACAAAAACACTAAAAGACAACGACACCCCTTTAGTACAGGACAAAAAAGAAAAATGAAGACATACATACAGATGAACAACACGGACCCAATAAAAACATGGGTGAGATCAGGAGCCGGTAGATTAAGTACTCCTGCTTCTTATAAGACACCCGTTGTGTTGAACATGTCAACTCCGGTAGTAAAGTCAAATCTGATAGAGGAAAAACAAACTTTAATGGTAAAGGGAAAGATATGTTGCCATCAGGGACACAGATATCCCATAGCAATTCACAAGATCGAGATGTCGACCGTGATGTAGTGATGACTTAAAATTTTTGGTAACGTATCCTTGCAGGACATGCTTACCCTTCCGGAGCACCTGATGTCACTCCCGGTTTTTATGGGAGTTCACACTGTCAGTGGTTTTAGTTTTTTGTGTTGTGTTGTATTTCATACTGCAATTTTTTAGTTTTGTCCTCGTTAGTGATGTTCGTGCTACTGGTTTGTCCTGGTAAATGTTTGAATACTCAAGAGACTAACAACAGCTTTTCAAACTTTTACCTTGGTACCGTTTGAGGGTTAGAGAAGTAACACGTACCATGGATTTTTATTGGTTTTGTCTAAGGGTTAGAAAATGGCAATCCCAATCAGCCTCAAATCAGACTTTCAAAACAATATATACCTCACTGATTGTGTGACGGGTGTCGCCAGTGGAGCAGGACATGCTTACTCCTCTGGAGCACCTGATGTCACTCCCGGTTTTCATGGGAGTTCACACTATGAGTGCCTTAGTTCTTATGTTATCTTTTTATTTCCGTGCATTGTAGCTGTCTCTTTGTTTTTATCTGTTACCGTTTTTGCCATGTCTTTGGACTTCGATTTTTGTAGTCATCGCCTCCCTTGTTCCTTCGGTATTCTACTGCCGTTGTTTTAAGTAGTCTATCTGTAAGCAACTTACATAGTGTAGCTCTATCAAGGAAGTAACTTAGTTATTTGTATAGATACAATGACAAATAAGGTCTCAAATGAAAGGAAAATGAGTAGATTGCCTGCAAATGCTAATTTCAAAAGTAAAGTATTTCTTTCAAGTATTGGTGTCTAAATTTTCAATTCGGCAAAATATTTGGTTTTGTGCGTATTATTTTAAATATGAAAATACCATTTACAGCTTCAAAGGTAGTTGAATTCTGTTTACGTTTTCTAAAAAAAAATCCTTCAAATGTAGCAAAACCGTGCCTCAGATTGTTGATACAAGGCCCAGTTTAAAATAAAATTAATGGGGAAATAACAAAATGTCCGAATAGAGTTGTCAAGAGCCGAAGTCAACGGGAAAAAAGACAAATCAGGTAAAAACCACCGGAAAAATTGTCGAAATTTTAGAAGCTCCATCATTTTTAGAATTTGAAAACTAAAGATTTCTCGGTTAAAATGTATTTCATTTATTTTCAGACCAAATCCAATTTCAAAAATTTTAGAGACACAATTTTTTTTGCATTTGAAAAGTTGTTTCAGATAACGTAAATAGAATTCAGCTTCTAGTAGAGATCTAAAGCTGTATTTGTAATTTTTTTTGAAATTATAACGCAAAAAAACAAACTTTTTTTGTCAAATATGGCAGTTGAGACATTGATACTAAAAAGGAATATTTTTGAATTCACCATGAAAAAGTTAATGCAATCATTTACCTTTCATTTGATTCCTCATTTGTCAAACCAATGACAAAGCATTCAAACTCAGGTACTGACATTTTCCTGCAAAAAACTGTTGTGCTACCTTAAAACAACGGTATATTTTGCCATCCTAACCTTATCCTGTTAAATATTTCTCCACATAACGATATTTTCGAAAATAGAAAGCTTACACCTGCCAAAGTTAATTTTTTACTTGAAAGATTTTCCAATAATTTTCTCTGTACATCAAGGGAACAAACGAAGCACATATAAACAAAGATAAATACATTTAAATGGAATTCACTGTCCTGTATAAATTTGTTCAGGGATGACTGGGGAAAATTTGATTTATGTGATATGAACATTGAAGGACATTAATTCAACACTAAAGAGATTTACAAAATATCATTTAATTGTGTTGTGTTTTATTTAATGAAAAACAGATGGCGTAAAATTATTCAACATACAGTGGATAGAGCTATAGTGTTATAGTTTCATAACCTTTCCATCTCGTAGATTGTATTCCAAACTTATAGGAAGCAACGGCAGTATACATGTATATTTTGTATGTATTTTGAGAAACCTAAATTGGTAATTGATGTTTTTCGCCAGAAACCCGGGTAATTGGTCGAAACCTGGTTCATAAATGTTTGGTTAATTCCGCGATGTGAAGCCTACTTTTCCACTTGGTTATAAACAATGAAAGGATGTACGTTCAGGGAACAACCATTTGATTTTTATGGGGGGGAGGAGGGTTTAAGGAAGGAATTTGAAAAAAATCCAGGATCAGAAATTTGGCGAAAAAATATCAGGACAGGAGGAAGCTGAAAAAAATAACCAGGATGACAAATATGAATCAAACTTTCTGGCTTTGACAGGAAAAAAAAATGACAGGATCACTTCGAATGAGAACAAAATTGTCAGGCTCAAAATTTGCGTGAAATAAAAATCCAGGATCAGATGTTCCTTCCTTGCCACCCCCCCCCCCCCCCCCTATAAAAATCAAATGGTTGCTCCTTTAGCAATTAAATCTCAAAGTAAGTGGAAGTTTGCATGTAGGTAATTTCGGAAACCCATTTACGGAACGGTAATCAAGATTTTTGTTGGCAAACCTGTATTACCAACCCCTTAACCTAGTTTTTCCGGTGATAATCCTTGTTAATCTATACGTTTTGGTTAATTTTGCGTGCCATATTGATCTCTATTAGCATACCCACATTATCCCTAAATTTAGTCACTCGGTATTTTGTACATTTAATGTTTCTGCTAATCCAGGGCCTTAAATAAACAATTTCATTAATAGCTATTTTGTCTGGATCTCAAAACAACATTTTCTGATTTTTCTTATAACAGTATTTTAGCGAGATAAAAGAATGACGTTTAAAAGCTTAAAAAGTAAAAATTGCCAAAAAGCGCTTACAAAATACCCACATCATGTAAGGACATGATTTTACTTCGATTAAATGTTGCATATTGTAACTTTTGAAACATTTTGAGTTTGAGATAGTATCATTGTTATATAATTTCATAGACGGTGGCTTTTGTAGATGTATTTTGACATAATATAAAATATTTGCAAAGGGCCTTCCTATTTTGACATAATATAAAATATTTGCAAGGGGCCTTCCATTTTATACAATGTTTAAATCTTTTTCACGTTATCCTTATTTGTAGCTGAAGCCTACTCTATAATCCACTTACAAATTATTATTCCTGTGTAGTTGGGTAAATTTGTTAGAAAGTGTAACATTTGAAAGAGGAAATATTACAAATAGAATCTGAATATGAAAGCCAAAATCAGCTAAGGTCATAGCTATGCAGAAGGTAGAAACTCCTTATGAATAGATATTGCACGATTCAAATAATTAGTTATCGGGCCAGCACCGACGTACCTGCTACTAGGCGAATATCCTGAGGGACTAACAGTCCACCAGTAGAGACATCGTCCCAGTGGTAATAAATAACAAAATACCGAAAGTTACTGTTACTTAGTCTTCAGTGCAGATCAAATCAATACATTCGGAAATTCATACATCGAAATGTGTAAAATCTGAAAGAGACAAAATTACCAACAGAATTTGAATAGGAAATACAAAATCAGCTTAGGACAGAACTATGCAAGATAAACTCCTTAATTTTAAACAAAATTTTCTTCAAGTTTCAAAATAAATCGGTTTTCGGGCAAGCACCGACGTAGGTGCCGCGTTCGGGCCAATTTTATTGTAGACTAATCAAATTGAAATTACCGGCAAATAAGACTTGAGATAAACGAGTTTTTGGTCAGAAAATTAAAAGAGACGTACTTTTAGTAAAAATTGTTTTTTTTTCTTATACATGTAGATTATACAACATCTTCTTGTTAATCTATTTTCTGCATATGCGCATTTCAAAAACTTATGTCTCATTAGTGCAGATCAAACAATAAATGTTACAATATAAATAAATGTTACAATATAAATAAGATTAAATGAAATTTTTTACAGAATGCTCGTGCAGATGTTTAGAATTAAATTTTCGGAAAAACTCTTAATTTGTTCGTCTATGATGCCCTTAAATTGATAAAATTAGAAAAGTCCGAAAATCTAACAGAAATACCTCTTTAAATATAATTTAATTAGTTTCAGAGTTCATAAGCGACGTGATTATTTTTGTAAAGGACATATATACATAATTTCTGTAAAAAGTGATTAAATTTGCTTCTATATCTTTATTTACTCACAAACCAATGATACAATGGTTACAGAGTTGAAGAGAGGTACAGTACATATATACATAAATAACATACACAAATATATCAATAAATACAAAATTATCCAGTTATTGCATTGGAGACTATCAAAATGTGAAAAGCTTACGGATGACAGACGAAAAATTATGAAAATAGTTCACACTGAACCTTTGGACAGTTGCCCTGAACATTACATCTTTTTTAATTAATATTTATTACGTTTAAATGCAAAGACGATCCTTCTTTCGAGAATTGAACGCGGTGTAAATATCAGAGCAAGACCAACGGTGATTAATTAGAAACATGACACTCAATCGCTCTCTTAGTATCGTCTTTCAATAGTTACAAATA
>MJUU01011585.1:51547-99523 GCA_002080025.1 Modiolus philippinarum
CCGAAAACCCCGACCGTAAACTGAGTTCACAATAGCTTTCAGTTAATTTATCAGCATGAAATAAAAGAATCGTGAATTAAATTATACGAAAAAATGTCAGTAACTATCAGATTACGTTAAAAATTTATAGCCTCAGTACCCCGTTACATTATGTCACGAGAGTAAAGCAGAGCCCAGATGCAAAGACGAAAAGTTCCATATGAGGTGGTAAAGTTGCACTATAATGACGATATGCATTACAATTAAAACTTTCTTAACTTTACTTGACTCCGATTTGAATGTTGCTAGTTTGAAGCTTCGAGTAATTTATATTCAGCTAATTGTAGTCTCATAATTTACAATTGTAATTTAATTAATTAACCAGCATCGGTAAAGTTTAATTGTTTGTGTCTTAATTTATGTTTATGGATATGAATGCTCTTTTGCAACATTCTGCAAATATACCACTTTTTCTATCAGATTTAATTATTCCTTAATCACTGTGTAACAATCGTTAGAATGGAACTAAATTGAAATTATGGCCTATAACCATATTTTGAAATGTAGGAGAACATCCATTTAAAATTACGATATAAATAGAAGGAAAGCTGATACTAGAGTGTCATATTATTTTACCAAAAGGGTATACCCAGAAATTAAACGACTATAAATCAGTTAATTCAATACTCGCGTTGATCGACTCATTAACCACTGGGACGATTAACGTTGATAGGTGCTCATTTTAACACTTCAAGAAGGAACTTATTGACAATAGGGAAGTTAAACTGACAGATGGAACTGTAAATTTTATGTTCATAAATTTTAGTTCGTTGTACAAGAGACTGTAAAAAATGATGCAAAAAGTTTGAAAAAGTGTGGAATTACTAAGATGAAAAGCTTATATTAAAATTTTCATAATGTTTCAGTCAGTTTAGCACGTAAAACATAAATGGCAGGCTTGAGGCAAAGGGTTTGTGGGGTTTAAAATCCCACTTTAGAAGAGAAAGTGTAGGCGAAGTTGACCAAAATGGCGAAAGTAGCCGCAACAGTGAAATTGAAATTTTTAAAGGTTCTATCAAAGACAGTTTTGATCAAATAAGGTCATATATAAGGTCATGTGTAAAACCATGTTCGTAGCTTCTGGACATCTTTGATGTGTTAAAACAAACAAAATCATAATTATAAAAGTAATTTCTACATGTAGTTTGATCCGACTAGGAACACTCAATCAGTTTTAAAAAGAAACCAACCAAAGCCATTGTTTCATATCTTTTTTCATAATATAGAGGTTACCGTAAACTTAATTATCATATACTTAGTTAAAATAATGATTAAAATTTTACCTCTTAAAGTAATCTTCAGTATCCTGAAGTTTGGCTGCAAACTTAAAGAAGAAAAAGATGATATGACATCGTTATCAACTGCTTCCGGTAATTATCGCATGCCTTTCCGTCACTACTCGGAAGCTCTCGGCTTTCGGGCTGATATTAACACCTTGGGCTGATAAACGGTGTGATATGAAAAAGGCCATGTAATTATCTATAATTATTTGATTTCTGCAGATAGCGACAACTTATGTCCTTTCATTGCAGATAAAATCAATATATTCCGAAGACTGAAAGAGTATGGTAGCCCATCGAGAACAAATAACAAATATAATATAGGTTAAGAACTACATTGTTTACAAAAATTCTAAAATTAAATTCTGTAAGTCTCCAAATGAACTCCGTCAAGCAAACACCAATGTACTGAATATGGGGTTGCTGTTTACTTCGTGGACTAGCAGTCCGTCAGCAGAGATATTGACCCAGTGTTATGAATAAATTAATACCTAGATTACTGTAGATGGCAACTTGTCACTCTTCTCTTCAAAAGGCGCAGACGTCTTAGTACAGAAAATATTTTAGTAGAGACTAATCAGAGTTTTTCTTAGTGTATAATTACCAAAAATCTAATATTAATCAAAATTCAACCTTGACCTAATTTTGTGCAAACTCGAAGTTTCGATATGAACCTAGTGGCCATGTTATTACAGGGGACCTCAACATCGTCCAGGAACGAGAGGTAAAACTTTTCTACGAAAAGGACCCAAATATTGTCCTCCTTCAAAAATTATTTGGAAGGACTGTCGTGAAGTCATTAAAAAGCCGTCATGTCATTCTGTAAAAAGTGGTGTAAAAGAGAAAATGCGGATAAAAATCATTAGACACTTTCATTAACAAATGCAAGGAAGTTGTTGATATCCGAATAAATCATTTTGAAACACTTTATAAGCAGCAAAATACCATTCATGCGATTTTAAAAATTAAACGACAGTAAAAGAGTATATATTTGTTCCGGCAGATAAAGCAGCCAATAATGTCGTCGTTGTTTGATGTAAGTATTACATCGAGGTGCTTCGGAATGAAATTACCAATTCTAGTACATTTCAAGCTACCACGTCAACAGAAACACAAATATTTGATGATCACATGATAGCTACAGCTGAACTTAAAGCAACTTCTAATTATAAAAGCATTCCTACTATGTATTGGCTTTCTAAACTTCGCAAAAATCCTTTCACCTTTCGGCATGAAGTGAATGTTAAACTACATATACCTGTGTTTTATTGACCAGTGCACTTACTACCATAAAAAATCTCGTCATCAACTTTAGCAACAAATGTTATGAATACAGTGGAAGAAACTTGTTTGGGAGTGTTAAAATTCGGTAGAAGTTTTGGAAAGACTTCGATCTGTTAATGAAGCATACACCTCCGTCGATAGCTGTGATTTTTCTAACATTTATACTACATTACCACATACACTCATCAAAGAGAACCTTTCGTATTTGATCAAATGGTCCTTCAAAAAATCAGGATGTAGTTACATTTGTTGCAATACATTTAAATCGTTTTTCAGTGACGACAAACATGACAAATATACCAACTGGACTTGTCAGGATATGGAAAAAACATTAAATTTTCTTCTTGATAATATTTTTGTTCGTTTCGGTGATACAGTCTGTCAGCAAAAAGGTACCAATGGGTACCAAGTGTGCACCTCTCATAGCAGACTTATTTCTTTATTGCTACGAGTCACAATTCATGGCAAAAATTCAAAAAGACCCTTCTAAACAGCATTTAGTGGATAAATTTAAGAATACATATAAATATTTGGACGATATTTTGACTTTGAATAATCCTGAATTTTCTAAATTTACAGATGAAATTTATCCTGCAGAACTTACTTTAAATAAATCCAATAGCAGCAGTGATCATACTCCTTTCCTTGATCTTGATATATCAATAAATCAAGGACAGTTAAACACTAAAGTTTATGATAAAAGGGATGATTTCTCCTTCCCTATAGTCAATTTTCCCCATCTCGACGGCGATGTTCCGTTACCCCATTCTTACGGGGTCTACATTTCACAACTTGTTCGATATGCACGAGTATGTAGTGATGTTTCTGACTTCAACGAGCGAAATCTTTGTCTCACTGAAAAACTTCTGCATCAAGGGTTAAGATATCATAAATTGATAAAAACATTCTCTAAATTTTATTATAGATACATTGACTTATTAAGAAAATTTGGTTCTACATGCAGGACTCTTATACAATAGGGCATTTCACATCCAAACTTCTATGGCAATATCATTTACAAAGCGAATAAATTCAAAAATTGTCCTTCCAAACTTATTAATCTCTTGAACAAACTTATTAATAAAGAATATAAATACAGCATTATTGTTAAATCTTTACTTCTTGTTTTTGTTGGCAAAAATATTGATCATCTCCTAAATGCTTTACACCATAAATAAATTTAAACAATTTTTCTTGTTGGCAGTATTTGGCATTGCACAATATCATGTTCTTCTTTCATAATTGATGATGTTGTTAAAGCAAATCTATTTACATGTAGAAGTATTTCAATTGAAGTTTCATATGTAAGAAAGGCTTGATATCATAGTCAATTGATATCATAATGTCTTTAGCGAGCTGTCAGTAACTGCGAGCATTTATCCGAACAGTACCCGTGTGTATTGTCTTCATGTTTTATGTACTTTATTGTAAGGGTAATCGTCTTGATAAGTTAGACTTTTTTCTAGTTTGATTTTTACTGTGAGTCTTTTTGTGTATTTATTTTCAAGCCATTCACCACATAGGGGAGGGTTTGGATCCAAGAAAACGAGTTTAACCCCACCGCAATTTTTGCGCCTGTCCGAAGTCAGGAATATGTTGGTCATTGGCTTGTCCTTGTCTTTTTATAAAATTTTAGTTTCTTGATATTTAGGAAATTGGATGTGGTTTGTTTCCATTGATTTATTCATTTTTTTTTACCTTTTTGGGGCCATTTAGGGCTTGCTATATGGTGTGAGGTTCCTCACTGTGTTGAAGACCGTGCGATGACCCCTAGATGCTTTGTTTTGGGTCGTTTTAACCTGGATATTGAATGTTGTCTCGTTGACATTTACCCCATTTCCTTTCTTTTTCATATTGAAAACATTCCGAGTGTTATACGGGCTACGGTGTGGGTCGAGACATTCGAATATTTTCCCGGACTTTTTCTTTTCGAATGTCTCGACCCACACCCTAGCCCGTATAACACTCGGAATAACTCCCGCCAAAATTGATCATTACCGCCCTTTGATGGGTGTTGCTACGATATCGACTTCCGTTCCTTCAACTCAAAAATATGTCAAAGATGTAGGTTCTTGATAAAATTGTTGAAATTAACGTTGGATATATCGCCGTCATTGACTCGAAATGGATATTTTCAAAAAGAATATTGTCTACGGGAAGCAACGATTTACAGTTGGATGAGTGGAATATGAATTTTCAGCGAGTTCCTATGCTGTACCCCAATGTAAACAAACCGGAGTGACTTACTGCTCAACTCGCTTCGCTCGCTGAGCTCTCCTGATTGAAACAGCAGATATTAGTGTATTTATGTGAAATTGGTACATATGAAATCCTGAATGGTTGTGTATTTTTTTCCCATTTGTCCACGAGGCACAATGGGGGGTACCAAAGAGGATCCTTTCCTCACGTACCTATGGACAATTATTAAACTAAATTTTAATTAACGAAAAACGATTAACCTGAAGCGCTACAAATAGATTAAATATAAATCACCCTTAGCTCAACAGTTTTAATTAATTAGTGATTCCCTCTCAAGGCGTTGATGTATTGTTTTTTGTCGTATAAAATACAAAACTTTTCCGGGGTAAACACGTTTCAAAAGTCCCGTTTTTCAAAACTCAAAGCAGATGTAGTCCAACCAATGCACTGTGATTTCTGTTTCAGGTATGCAACATTTACCTTGATTGTACATTATAACGGCTCTATGAATTTGGATGGCACGCTACCACATTACGTATATCCTAGATATAGGTATAGGTGCGCTTGGATAAGATTTAGCATCTGATCCTAGAGTCCGTACGGTGGGTAATTCAATGCAAATCTATAGTTGCAGTTGTTTTATCAAACTGATTGGTGTTGATTTTGAGTCCTTTTGTCGGGTATACTACAAGTAATTTTTTTCTGTTTAAAAACTGCTTATTTTGTATGCGCCTGTGTTATTGCTGATTCCCGAATTGAAGACACAAACAAAAGTATATATTCCCTTGCAATTTAAGAGAAAAACTCGATTTAAGCAAAGCTTTAATTGTGTAAGCTTTGTGCCGTTTATATAGTTTAAAAACATTAAAATTTTCATTTTGAAGCAAATATTTCTTTGATACTGACAGGAAAAATATATACTTCTCGCCGTTGCTCTTTCAAAGCAGTTCCGGATATGTACCAAACATGTCAGGATTTGGTGCCTTTGGATTATTGCCCGCTTTTAAGGTAGGGTTTTCTCACATTATTAATATCTAAATACTTTCATTCCTCTCATTCATTGATAACTAAATTATAAAATTTCAAGTAATAATAAACCAATAAAGCCTCATTCTTTTCAGATATTTCTTTGAAATTGTCTTCTTTTGAAACGATATCACAGAGAAATAAACATTAACAAGAATACACTTTAAACAAATGACTTAATGTAATTCATGACCAGATGGGAATACACGGTATTGCTAACTGCTGCATGGTTCTGTTTTCGAAAAGGCCATGAAATAAAGCATTCACTAGACAACGATGCGTTAATCAGTCGAGGTTATTAAAGCGTTTTTCAAAAGAATCGACTAAACAATCGAGCCCTTGGGAATAAAAATAAATCATTTTTGTAATTTGATACAATGGAAGAACTTTTCTAAATAATGTCGTTCTTATTTTCGTAATAACAATGAATAAATGCCAATAATTAAATTTGTTTATGTAAATGAAGGTACTTGTTTAAATAGTACAATCAGATTAAATCCTTATGTAACTTATTTTTTAATAAAATATGCCTCTTTTTAATAAAGGAAAATATTTTGCATTACTCGTTATTCCTTCAACACTATCGCTATCGAAGTATATGCTAACATCAGTCATGAATTTGAAACCAATGCAAGATGCTCAAACGGCGAGGCTGTAACGCGTACCTAGTAAATTGCTTAAACAAATGATTTATTTAATAATTAACCCATATATGCGGTCAGTGAGCTCTATAGATACATATTAAAAAAAAAATGTCCCAACAAATTGTTTATTAGTTTCACAGGACATAATCACGTCAAGTTTTAATGTGTTAATTTTTTCCGAGGTGGTGGCTATGTTTGTTGACGGATTGGCATAATTTGCGCGTTTTGTTTTTGTAAGAGACCTTTCTTTCCTAGCTTCAGTACAATTTGGTTCCATTTGTCAATAGTTTCAGATGAAGGTTTCAAAGAATGTGTTTCCAATGGATTTCAATGTTAGAATAAGCTATGGGTATGGTTTCATGTTGGAGAAAAATTCCCCGTGCTTGAGGTTAATGCTCTCTTTATTTTCTCAATCATGGTGTACTTGTTCATACTTAGTAATTTTTCATTTATATATGATATATCAACATTACCCCCATCAACATTCAATATGTTGTCTTAAAATCAAACTATTATTCTGACCATTTGTATACAATAATGCTCTTAACTCCCGGATTTGTTTTTCTTTTAACCAACTCAATCCAGTGCCTTGTTGACAGTTTGTAAGAGTACTTTGCCAGAAATTTCTACCTGCGTCACGAAGGGTGACCACAGGTCCAGGAGTCGCTCGACTCCGTCCGTTCGTCCGTCAGGCTTTGATGTACCAAGTTTGTGTAATCTGTGGCTGGATAGTTTTGAAACTTTGCACATTTTGTCTCGACAAACTGAAAATGTGCACCTTACCTTTTAGGGGGTTTTAAATGAACAATTTTGGATTTATTCATTGTTGAACTTTGTCATTTTTTCATCAAATTTTAACATTACAGTACCGAGTTTGTGCAAACCGAATATCTTGACCCCTTATGATTGACGCTTGTGAAACTTTGCACATTTTTTTGGCACACTAAAGATGTGCACATTCCTTTTTGGGCAGTTTTGAACTAGAAATGTCGAATCTATTCATTGTTGAGCTTAGTCATAATTATATCAAATTTTTACATTACGGTACCAATTTTGTGTAATCTGAATCTCTAATACCTTATGCCTGATGCATATGGAACTCTACAAAGTTGTTCTGGACAAATTGAAGCTATGCATCTGTCCTTTCGGGCAGTTTTGAATAAGAAAATGAAAAAAAAATCTATTGATTACATTACCTGGTTTGCATAATATACTAAAATACCGAAGTTGCATAGTTAACAGTAAATTCTGTTATGCTGTACACGTGTTTCAGGGAATAACCTCTCATCAGCAGCAGCATTAAATCAAAAATTTTGGAAAGCCATGATCCAAAAAGAGTCAAAAACAAGAAGTACTAATGACCAAAAGTATCGAAATAGGAGGCCAAATCTAGTATCCAAAGACACCCGCCAAGTGCCATACACGGAATGAAGCCTCGGTATTTTTAAGTGGTTATAATTTTGATAAACAGTGAATTTCTATAAAACGCAAGGTAAAATTTTCATGCCAGACAAGTCTGACTATATTGCTGGTGAATACCCTCGGGGAGCTCTGGTCCACCAGCAGTGGCATTGGCCCAGTGGTTTCAAAATACAAAAATACCGAAGTGGCATAGGTAACAGTAAATTTCGTTTTGCTGTACACGTGTTTCAAGGAGTAACATCTCATCAGCAGCATTAGAATCAAGTAATATTGAAAGCTAAGGACATCAACCAAGTGCCATACACGGAATGAAGCCTCCGTATTTTTAGGGTGTTAGAATTTTGGTAAACAGAAAATTGCCATAAAATTCTGTAATCTGAAACATTGACATCTTTGATTGACTTTATACCTCTGAAATATTGCACTGTTGTTAAAACACAATGGTGACATACACCTCCCTTTTGGGAAGGTTTTGATTAAAAGATCAAATGTTATCTTATTATATTACCATGGTGCTCAGTTTGTGCCCAATACTTTGAAGACGTCAAACAGTTCAGAACGCACTGATCATGAGCAGCTATTTTTGAATTTTTAGATTGCTTTGGAATATTTTTTTTTATATATATAAATAAAAAGTATCTGTTTATTTGAAAATCATATATAGTCTTGACTTTTGTTGAAGTTTAGAGGATAATTTTCATTTTATTTTTTGCAAACTTTGTTCATTTGATTATTTTTCTCGTTTGTTACAGTAATAGGGTGAAACTTAATAGTATCTAGATAAAAGATTGCATTTGAAAAATGTTTTGATAATACTTTTTTGAAATTGCAAAATTATACATGAAATTCTGTTAGTTTGGAATAAAACACTTCTTAGCTGATTATTAGTGACGGTGACGCAGGTCCAAACATGTAATGTGTCTTGTTATTGGATATTGACAGGATATTCATCATGATTTCGGTAAATTGGCTTTGAGATCCAATGACCTGAAGATTTTACAGGTATACTGGACTCTCACTAATACTGCCAATGTCTACTGAAATCCATAATGATTCTTTACCGAACCCTGAAGGAAGTTTTGAATTTTATATTGATTTTTCTTCCGTGGTGCAACAGTGTTTTACCAGCAGACTAGGATCATTGAGCTAGTCGACAGTTTAGCGTCGATCACTACTTGACACATCTTTCTAAATTACGTTTTGTCATATTTTTTCTATCTCAAGATTGTGGTCTTGGAGTTAGTAGTCTACCTGTATTTGGTTTTATTTGTATGTTTGTTATACTATAGGGAAACGGGATAGAGAAACGGGAGGTTTGGGTACCCATTAACAGGTTTTACACTACCACTAGCTCTTGCTAGTGCCGGTACCAAGTCCCAATCGTTCCTATCGATGTCTATGTTTGTCTTTTGTCTTTTTATTGTTTTGCTTGTGCCGTTCCCTCGTAGATTGTGGCATGTGTTTGTTATGTTCGGCCATTGTAAGTGTTTCCTATTATCTTTGCTATATTAAGTGTTATGTTCATTGACGACCTCTCGTCCACGGTTAAGAGAAACATGGATGTGACGTCTGACAAGTGGTGACAAGGTGCACGGACCATTTTATTTTCAGGCCTGGGATTTTTACCCGAGACGGGAAATTTTGCTGAGCCATTTTTTTTCTAATAGAGAGGATCCGGGCCAAATTATTTTCGCAACCAAGATTCTGGGCAGAGCAATTTTTGGGGCAAAACTCGGTGCCAGAATTTTTTTTCTAAAAAATACCAGCCCCCCACCCCACCCCGGAAAATCAAATTGTCCTTGCCTAATATCGAAGTAAAAGAATTATCATACAAAAGAAATGAATATAAAAAAATGAATGACATTTCAACGTTTTTCTTATGGATTTGTCTGCATATCAGAAGAAATACAGTAATTTTGTATAATATATAATATATAATATGCAGTTTTTCTGGTCTTTGTCATCGGACTTTAATTCGTAAAATTGATATTGTTATAGGTTCGCGTCATATTTTAATCCTACCCACGCAGATTGCCCCCCCTCCCAATTTATATTGCGATAAATAGATAGCTTCTAACAACGTACATATAGTTTATTGGTGTCATATATAAGAAATGGCATGTCCCTTTGTTGCAATTCCAAAGGCCTTTTCTCTATCTAAATTTAGTATTGTTCTTCATGAAATCTTTCTCAGGATAATGAGGTCTTGTACTTGCCGCGTGCTACAAATATACTGTATGGTATCTTAAGTGTAAAATTAATCCGCTGGTATACTGTAATGTCACTCCAGAAAACGTCAATTTGTTATTTTTGCTTAAAATCTATTCGTATGTATTTTAAGGTGTACGTTTATTATGAAAAATTTCCATCTTTATAGTTTTTATTTCCTCAAACAAAGAGTATATTACACTAGTGACTCCTTGTTTGTAGTAACGTATAAGTAAGAGTATTGAAATTTGATAACATTAAGGTGGCTCCTACATCATATTTTTGAATTTGTGTCAGATTTCGGAGCTCCTCTTGTTTTCTCCAGTTCAATAGTTTGAAGAATTTTGCATTCGAACCTCCACTTCTTACTTCATGAATTTCTCCTGTAGGTCGAATTAAGACACGTTTTCATTAAAATCCTTGATATAACTTCCTAGCTTTTAGAAAAATAATTGTCTTGATGTTAAACTAATGGAAAATCAAAAGGCTCTGTCCTTCGCTTACTTTGGTTTTCCATTTCGATCGTAATGTTTAGATGGGCTCACTGACATTTTTGTACACCGGAAACTTTAATGTATTTAAAATATTTGATTTGATCTACACTGAAGTGACATGAATTTTCAAAATGGTCATCTGCGGAATCTAAATTTTCAGTAAATTCAGTAATTTTTGTTCCAACATTTTTCAGTATACAGTTATTTAATGCCTTTGAAGAAAACGGCAAAAACTATTTCCAGGTGATAGAAATGACTTGAGAACTGATGCCTCAGGCAAGAACCCGAAGGCATCAGTTGGCAATTTATTACCATCATCGAGGGAAGTTTTGGTTATTTTCTGAAACTGTGCATGAAATAACTGTTTTATTAACTTATATAACCAATAAAAAAATCTTGTTTCGTCCGGAAATCGGTAAACAGTGAACTGTTGCATCCGACATTAAATTTTCATGCAAATAGTTTAAAATGTTACATATGGAAAAATGTAACTTTTAGTTAATAGAAGATTTTAGTTTGTAACTTGTAGGAAAATGACAAAATATATTCATGCGAAATCTCGTCATTATATTTCTTCTTCATAATAATTTTTAGAGGAAAGAAAGCATGAATTTTGGTTGTTAAATACAGTAGTGAATTCTCCATAACCTTTGTTATAAATTAGAAAGAACAGTGGTTATTCTCCAAAATCACAGATTAGTTGGTTTGCAATGAATTGAAATAAAATTATTTTTGTTTAGTTAATATTTGTCCTTTTAATTTAACTAAATATAAAAAAAATGTTTGCTGTACAAAAAATAAAACATAGAAATGTGTATGAATAGTTTGTAAGGTGTTAAATACCGAAGTTTTTGTTTCTTTCAATCCTTATTAAGTTAACCGCATTCGAAAACTTGTTCGGCAATAAAAGTCTCGTAATTATACATAATTTAATATCAAAATTTGAACCATTGTACCGATGCCACTGCTGGTGGACCAGAGGTCCCCGAGGGTATTCATCAGCCAAATAGTCAGACTTGTCTGACATGAAAATTTAACCTTGCGTGTTATAGAAAATTACTGTTTTATCAAAATTCTAATCACTTCAAAATACCGAGGCTTCATTCCGTGTATGG
Source organism: Modiolus philippinarum (assembly GCA_002080025.1). Lineage (NCBI taxonomy): Eukaryota > Metazoa > Mollusca > Bivalvia > Mytilida > Modiolidae > Modiolus > Modiolus philippinarum. The sequence continues at coordinate 63,259 of MJUU01011585.1, forward strand.
CACTCGGTAGATGTCTTTGGTACTGGATTTGGCTTCCTATTTTGATATTTTTGGAAATGAGTACTTCTTTTTAGACTACTTTTAGATTATTCCTTTCCATATCATTTTATTTTAATGCGCTGCTGATGAGAATTTACTCCTTAACACATGTACAACATAACGAAATTTACTGTTTTTTATGCAACTTCGGTATTTTTCGTATTTTGAACCATTGGGTCGATGCCACTGCTGGTGGATCAGAGGTGCCCGGGGCTCTGATATTCACCAGCCAAATAATCAGACTTGTCTGACATGAACATTTTACCTTGTGTGTTATAGAAATTTACTGTTTTATAAAAATTTTATCCACTTAAAAATACCGAGGCTTCAATCCCTGAATGGCACTCGGTAGATGTCCATGGTACTGGATTTGGCTCCCTATTTCGATATTTTTGGAAATGAATACTTCTTTTTGGACTACATTTGGATTATTGCTTTCCATATTTTTTATCTTAATGCTGTTACTCCTTAAAACACGTATACAGCAAAACCAATTTTACTGTTTTATGCAACTTTGGAACCGGTTTTTTTGTATTTAGATATAAAAAATATTGAAAAAAAATAGTTACCTTGAAATAATTATATTTATTGGGTCCTTCAGCAGAGAGATTAAACTCAAAGACTTTTTGTGAAAGAACAATGAGATTCTTTATTTAACTTATCGTTCTCAATTTTATAAACTCTTTAACAGTACAACGAAGTATTTTACTATAGGATTCAACACCATTTCAATGAATTCATTTTAGTATAAAAAGGACCAATTCACTCACAAACAAATAAAGGTCCGAAGGATGATTGTCTGTGAATTGATCTCGTTTATACTCCAATAAATTCCTTTCAAACGGTGTTCGATGCTTATTATTCTTTTAATTTGTTAATAAGTAATTAAATTCTTATTTATATTATGTCAGTCACACGTTCTATTTGGTTGTCTTGGCGTATGAATTTATAAGGTGAACTTAATTATAGTTCGGTCAGCGTCGTCTATCGAAAATAAACGACTTCACAAATTGCTACCGGAAGTAAATGCAGCCAATCATGACAGTGTATTTCCTAATATGCAAATTACACTACTCAACAAAAGAAAAGATACACAGAAAATTTTGTAAATATTTCGCAATCTAAAGTTTTTATTTAAGAGTATTAAGGTTAATGAGGACATCAAACCCAGAAAAAAAATTACCATTTAAATTTCTTTGTTTTTGGATATCATGCAGTACTATAGTAGTTGGTTGTTACGTGAAATTTTCAGACCCCTTGCCAGGCGTTTCCTGTGATATATAGGGCAACAGTTACCCGCCCCTTGGTGTTAATAGGAATAAACAACAACGATATATTAGGGCAGACTGTAATGTGCATGTTGTTAATAGGGGTAAAAAAAACCGTCAGTGGTAAAAGCTCTGACCATTGAATATGTGATAACATAGAATAGACTTTAATCTTGCCACATTGTCGCTTCAAAATTACAACAACACTCATTTAACTTGCAATTATTTTACGCCTTTTTGGCACTTGCCGGACCACATTTCATGCCATGAAAAAAAATTGTGTCATTTAAAATTTGATTTCTTTCATTAAATATATTATTTGAAATCACAAAAATAATATATTAAAAAATCAGCATAGCAAACCAGGCTTTTAAGAGACCTACAAGTATTCAAAGATGACAACATTGCCCTCCTCCCCTCGAAAATTCGGCCGTTACAGGTACATCAACCGGAAGTGATGTCAGTGGCTGTGTTTGTAGCACAAAACCAAACTACCATAGTCATTTGACTGTATGTGGTCTTCACTTGACTAAAACAGGAAGTTATAAGTTGCACATGCCAAACCGGAAGTGGATACTTTCTTGTCTACTATTAAACATAATTGTAAAAAAGGTTGTCATTTACAAATTCAAATTTTGTGATATATTGCATAATAGTTCCACACGGGGTCCTGCAGGAGTCCTATAGATAAAGAGATAAAGGAGCGCGCATGCAGGACCGGAAGTAGTGTATGTTTCCTGTTAGCCACCATTTTGACCGGGAGTGACTAACATGTAATGTGCTGTATATAGGTATATTTTGGATGGTGTTGACTATATTTTTTTGGTTTGTTTGGGTTCTAGTGCTGCTGATGGGGAATTAATTTCCGAAATGGCCATACAGCTCATTAAAATTATTGCAGTTGGAGTAAACATGTGTTATGATCTCATGTTCATTTACTCCATATCCTTTCGTAAAATATTTAATACCAGAGTTTGTCTTTTATTGCAGTGTGGAGTTGGTAAAACAATTCCCCGTGGTAGAGATGTATGCTCTTTATTTTTCTTAGATATGGTGTACTTGTACATGATATAATATCTAGTTTTATTACGTGACAGCTGTCCTCATTAACCTTAATGTATTCAACGCTAAAACATTCCATTTTTAAATCAATTCCGTTACAAATACGATGAAAATCCGGAATGGTAGTTTTCGCCCGGTGATCGAGATCGCCGTTAAGTAATGGATGATTTAAATTGTTTGATGTCAATAATTAGAACACTTCATCATGTTAACAATTTGCCAACTTTAGAAGCGGGAAAGAATGTCTCATTTCGATGCCCCGTTCAATATAAAATCAACGTGGACAATGGTTTAGCGCGGTCAGACCGTCGATCTTGATTTTTACCCTCGCAATTCATTGTTTTGTGAAAAGAGGAACAAACTAAAGACTTTTGGTTCATTTAAAGCTAACGTGCTCAGCAAATGATAAATCATGTGACAGCAGGTCCCGTGAGACGTCGCAACGTCAAGATCGCATTACGCGCATTTTCCGCTTATGAGAACCGTAGTTGAAAACGGAAATTAGGCATGAGGAAACCACGGAAACATAGCAAGAGAAGTTTGAAGTCAGCGGATTCGGAAATGTGATAACTTGACAAAAATAAAATGTTGATATACTCATCATTTACGTCTACAGACAGAAATTCCGGATAATGACCTTGACCGTGACCGGAGATGTTCAGAAATTATAAGATAAATTTTTGGGCATAAAGCTAGTTCCTACGTGCAAAAAATGCATTCTATCTACGATTTATGGTTTTGTGCTAGAATGTAAAATATTATACTTGTCATTTCTTTTGTTGAGAAGTATATATTAGAATTATTTACCTATATGCTAGAAAGCTTAACTATACTAATCCGAGGGTATACTGTAATGTCACTCCAGAAAAGATAAATGTTTTGAGTTGCATTAGGCTTTTTGACTTAAAAAGGGTTAAGCTACTCGTACATATTCTCGGGTGTAATTTTCCTGCAAAAATCTTCCAAGTTATAGTTCATATTTCTTCATACAAAGAGTTAATATAACACTAATGACTTATTTTTATGGTAAAGTATTAGAAAGAATATTATATTTGAGTTTCATAATCTCCTCTGAAGTACAGTTAGGATATGTTCATCGTAATTACGAAAGGAGCTAGACACGAGGAGATAGACCAGGTAAGCATGCCCAGATACAAAACAGTTATCCATCGTGCTAGAAGTAATATGTCTGCATGGTAAGTTGTAGTCCTGCCCCACAATTAAGTTTATACTACTTTGACCACTTTCTTAATTACGTTTTGAAGTTTTGAATACCTTCTGACCCATCTTTCTAAATTAGGTTTTGACATATGCTTTTCTTTTCCAAGATAGTGGTAATAGAGTTAGAAGTCTACCTGTATTTGGTTTTATTTGTATGTTTATAATACTGTAGGGAAACGGGAAAGAGAAAAAGGGAGGTTTTGGGTATCAATAAACCAGTTTAACCCTACCACTGGCTTTTGCTATTGCCGGTACCAAATCTCGTCCTCATTATTGTTTTTCTGGTGGAGTTCGCTTGTAATTGTGGCATATGATTGTAGTTTGCGGCCATTGGAGGTGTTTTCTCTTATCCTGTTTTTGTAATTACTCAAAGCAAGAACTAATTGTACCCTAACAAGTCAGTCAGGAATTTTAAAACGATTATATTGAATGGATCAACCAACTCGTGAAGACGACCATAGAAGTCTCAGTGTATCAGTTATAAGCAGGTAAAGTGATGCATCTTTCACTGTGAAATCTGAAAGGCGACAATAGATATTTCGTAGGCTTAATTTAATGTATGTCCATGGACAAGATGTTTTGCATAAAAATGATTGACCACGTGTAAAACGGTAAGAAAAAAAGTTCCTTAGTCTGTTGTATAGTTTGTTATTGGACCTTAAACACCTAACATTTTCAGAAAGAAACAGATAAAAAAAAAATAATAATAGAATACAAAATCAAAAAACATTTGAATAATTAGTAAATAAATAAATTAATTATGGAAAAGCTTTTTCCTTACAATCGATTTGATGAGTGCCCTTTGTCTCTATGCTGCAATCGTCCACTGTCTTAGGACACTGCAGCTTTTGTCTGGCAACGGATGAAAGTGGTTGTAAGAGCACTTTTTTGAGCACTTTAATGTTTGTTAACAATCCCGTTTCAATGACCAAAAAATATATGGATGAGGCGTTGTTTGACCTTTCGCAAATAATTCCACTCAAACCGGTACTAATGGCCATCTTGAACTTACTATGAGGTATGAGCATAACTCATTGTTGAAGGCCTCATGGTGACTTCAAGACGAAGAACAACAATAAAAACGTTTTTCCATTGCTTGGTTGTACCATGTTTTTGAACAGACTTTGTCTCATGTGCATTTACTCCATATCCCTTCATTGCATACTGAAAATTTCTGAAAATTCTTGAATATAGTAATAAACTGTAAACCTACTGAAAAAGGTTACTACAAAAACTAGTTAACGAACTCGCTGAAAATTTAGATGCTGCAGATGACATTTTGACAACTAATGTCTCTTCAGTGCAGATCAAACCAGTCATTCACAAAACCATAAATCTAAAGATGTACACAAAGCTGAATGAGAACAATTAAATCTGAGAAACCAAAGTATACAAAGGCCATAGCCTTGCACTAGGGAGACTAAGATTAAGAGCAACAACTACACAGTTGTTCGGTTTCTTGATACCACCATGAATTTCTAGAGACTTTGTCTTAGGTGTATTTACTACATATCTTTTTATTGTTTATTTGAGACTGGAGATTGTCTCTCCTGTAGTGTGGAGTCCGTCAAAAGATTCCCCTTGCGAGAGACTTATGCTTTATATATATATATATATATATATATATATATATATTTAAGTTATGGTGTACCTGTTCTAGAGAGAATATTTCATGTTGATACATAATCATACTCTCAATTTATAATTTTGTAATTTGCAAACGTTATTCTGACCACCAGATTATAATGCCCACATCCTATTGTTCTATCATGCAAAGTTTTCTTGAAATGGACTTGATGGATGCCCCGTGATTGTTTAAATGTTATTTTTGTCTCTTGTTCGTCTTTTTGTTGGGCTACGGAATGCAACGATGGTTTGAATACTTTGCAAATTAACTTAATGTTGGTTGACGATTCCGCATCCATGGGCAAAAATTAACATGGATGTAACGTTGTTCTACGTTAAGTAATGAATTCCTCTCAAACCGATACCAAGGGTTGTCTTGAACTTACTATGAGGTAAAGCTCATTGTTGAACGCCTCACGGTGACTTTTAAATGAAGAATAACAATAAAAGCGTTGTTCCATTGCTTTGTTTTACAATGTATTTGTAGAAATTTTGTCAAGTCCCCAGAATCGATTTTATTTGAAAACTTGCAATATCTCAATTTAAATGTTGTTAAAAATTGATGAGTATCTCCCTCCTGTGGAGCTCTGTCTTTTGCTGATTTTGGCTTTCTTTTTTGGATCCTATTGGTAATATGTTCTCTGTAAGCTTTCACACATATTTTTGCTTATGGATTTGCAAATGTTTTGATTTGATCTACACTGAAGAGACATAATTTGTCGAAATGCGCATATGCAGAAACTAAATTCACAGTCATTTTTTTATTTGTCTTATGCGCATTTTTTTCATGTACATTTATTGTGTACCTTAATACACCTTAATGAGGTCTAGATGTATGTTTCGCAAGTAACTAAAAATGATTATTCACCAATACATGATGCAATAGTTAATGAAAAGATATGGAGTCAATGATCATGACGCACATGAGACAAATGCTCTCAAATACATGGTAAAACAAAGCAATGGAACGATGCTTTAATTGTTGGTCATCACGAGGTCACCATGAGGCTTCAAACAATGAACTTTGCTCACAGCTCATAGTAAGCTTAAGACGGCCCGTAGCAATGCCTGAGTGGAAATTATTGCTAGATGTCTAGCAATGCGACATCCATTTCACCTTACCCACTTGTATAGTAGTACAGCGGATATATTATGTTCAAAGGTTATATTCCTTTAACCTTCGCGAGGAGGGGTGCAAACAAGGGACATGAATTCATATCCTCTATAACTTCTGATGGAAGTGCTGAACTTACGACGTTTGGAACGTTTTATATTATCTTGTTGCTACCAAGCAAGCCACAAAGTAAATAGTAACTGCAAAAGAAAAAAACCCACAATAAAAATACAAAAGACAAACGTAAACAACGATAGGAAATCAGCCAGACTTGGTACCGGCACTAGCAAAAGCCAGTGGTAGGGTTAAACCGGTTTATGGGTACCCAAACCTCCCCTTTCTCTGTCCCGTTTCCCTATAGTATAATAAATATACGAATAAAACCTAATACAGGTAGACTACTAACTCCATGACCACAATCTAGAAAAGTAAAATGGGGGAACAAAACGTAATTTTAGAAGATGGGACAAGGAGTGTTCGCCACTGAACTGCCGGATAGCTCAAGGAGCCTAGTCTGCTGGTAAAACACTGTCGCACTGTGGTAAAAAAAAAATCAGACTCAGAACTCCAAGATGAGCTTGGTAAAGAATCAATGTATTTCATGTATTTCAGTAGACATCGGCAGTATCAGTGAGAGGCCAGTATGTGTTTAAAATCCTCAGGTCATTGGATCCAATAGCTAATTTAACGGACACGTGCAGATTATCCTGTCGATATACCAAATTCCGTAAAGAATGTAAGTTACGTCCAAGTTTTTCTGGATTTTTTTTATCAGTTTCTGGCATTTTAACAACATTTCCGTAAAATCGGGGATGGGAAATTCCATTATCAATAAGCTGTTTGAGAGTGACATTATATTTAGCTATATTTAGCTATCAAATGTTTATATCTTCGATGAATTTTTTAAATGTATTTAACAATTAATGAAATCTGTAACCTTGCTGGAAAACTTTTGAAGTGATAGTAAGTGTCAAGAGGAGAACAAACGCGTGCGAATCGAACCAGTTGAGAAATATAAACTCTGTAGGATGGGGCTAGAGGAACGTCGCTGTCAAGAAAGGGTAAATAAGTAATACTGAAATCAAAATCATCCCTTTAATCGTAAATTTTAGTTTTTATTTTATCAGAGTCAACGATGATAGTTAGAATCAGAAAAAGGCAATATTTGGAATCATTATTAGCTTTATTAAGTTTCAGTTGTTGTGGGTAAATGATGTCGACATAATCTAAAAACTGGGGATTGTCAATAGACATTTTCGAAAACAATTTAAAACTTTAATGTTTACATTTATGATGACATTTACAGGTAAAACTAAAGGGGTCATCTCAATGACAATTTGAAAAGACGAGTACTGAAAAAGAAGAATGTGTATTTATAATCGGGTCACCTTCATATAAAAGCAGCACAAATATTTACAGGTTGTCCAAGTTTCCAAAGACTTCCTATGACACTATAATTTTTCATTTCTCCTATGGCATGTTCAGCCGTAACTCTATATTGTTTGATCAAATTGCTAATTTTTCTACACGTCACATAGAAATTGTCGGGGTTTCACTGTATCTGTCGACGTGTATAGGTAGTCATAAAAGCATATCGGTTAGAATATATTCTATCCGTCAGTTAAACTATTAGCGGCCGCTCAATTAAGGTTGAAGTACCATCAACCGACTGCCATTGGAAGTTTTCCCAATTTCAAACTTTTGCTCACCATTCTTGTAAAGATGACCCATGTACAAGATTGAGAAGATGTTGGTAAAAGACTGGACTGCACCAATTTATTACATCATGTATTGTACTAACGCCTTCATCAAAATTAAGGATAGCATATATGATAACATGGGTATGATCTTGGCCAAATTATGAACAACATGACTGTTTCTCGGTGAAAAGTTTGTTTGGCCTGTCAGTGTTACTCCGGAAAATATTAATTCCAATTTGTCTAAGTAATACGATGTCTAAAAGGTTTAAGGTATTTCCCCTGTTGTTTGATAAACAGAGTATCTTTGGCTAGAATACATGCGAAAAACATCATTTCCCTTCCAAGTGTTTACATTGTTGTCCTTAAACCTACATTATGTATATCTGAGTTCAAGTATTGGTTCAGGTTGGGCCTTACAATGGCAATAATGCCAAAAACCAACTTATTGTTTTAGAAAATCAGAAACATCCGGTAGTGGCGATGCTAACAAGGGGAAAGGCTGCTACCAATAGCTGGATTGTTCTTTGGGTCTTAATTTACAAAATACTGTGACAATAAAATTTGTTTTTGCAATGTGTATATCTGTTTTAATTTGTGTACTAGTTGATTCTCTTTGATTTCAATGCTTACATTTCCCGAGTACCCGGATGGCACTCTTGGTTTCATTTGAGTTCACACTTTGGGTGTCTAGGTTTTGAATGTTGTGTCTTTATTTCTGTGTTTTGTCGCTGCTTTTCTGTATACTCGTTTTGGCCCTTATCTTTTGACTCTGATTTTTGTTATTCCAGCGGAATATTTAAAGAAGTGACGTTGTCCGTTATTAGTTGTAACATTCATAAAAAAAGTTGTAAATGCTGAAAAAGTAAACTAGTTTTAAACTTCTTGAAAAAAACTAGTTAAAGATGATTGGGTGTCCTTTACATAACAACTTGTAAATTTTTTAAATTCCGAATAAAAGAAGCTGATTGGAAATATTAGACGGAAGAAAGTATAACAAGTGAAAAATTTCCGGTGAATAAAATACTGAATTCAACGTTAGGTACTTTAAAGAATTTAATTTTCACACCTGAATGTGAAGAAATAGAGGTAGAAATACTGAAAGGGGTGTCAAAGGAACTCTAAAATCCAAATCATGATATTTTCTGTCTGAATTTTGACAACAATTATTCCGGAGGAAATTAACAACCAGTAAATAACTTTATTTTTTTTTTGTAGGCGAAAATTTCAGGCTAGTCAAACTATTCCACTACAATATTACACCTGCTTTCTCCAGTCCCTTTGTCCCGATCTCCCGTCACCTAACCACAACTCATATATAGAATATTTTAGTAACATTGTATATTTTGAGATGACCCTTGAGTATGCTTTCCTGTAATTGTCACCGTCAACTTAAAAGTCAATGAAAATTGAGTTTTCGAAAATGTGTAATATTAAGGGTATCGTCAATATACCTGCTGTTACCATTGAACATAGAAATAAGTTGCTCACTGTTTTGTATGGTCCCATTTTGTAGTTTTTTCATGAAGTCACGTTCGTAATAGAGAAAAAAAGATCTGCAATTAGAGGTGCACAATTTGTACCCATGGGAATTCCAATGACCTGTTGATAAACAATGTTGCCAAAACGAACAAAAATGTTGTCAAGCAAAAGATTAAGTGCTTTAATCGTATCATCACATGTCCAGGAGGAGTGATTGTTGTAAGTTATATTAGAAAAGAATCATTGCTTTTTGTTACAACAAATAAACTGCAGTCCAGAAAATTTAAAAGACCATTTAATCAGTTGTGCCAATTTAGATTTAATCAAATTATTAGGAAGCGATGTATAAAGTGTAGAAAAATCATAACTGTCGATAGATGAAACTGGGTTTTGTATTGATTGCAATTTATCTAAAACTTCAATAGAGTTTTTCATACTCCAAAAGTAATTGACATCAGAGTTTTGATAAGTTTTTACAATATTTTATTATTAACTCCTTTATACAAGAAAGTGCACTAGTTAAATGGATGGACAAGTTAGCAGCAGAACAGTTGCTCGATGCCGAAAGAAAATGATGCTTGCAGGGGTTTTGTGAAGCTTAGGAATCCAGTACATTGTAGGCAAGGTGTTATCTTAAGGTGCAACTTTGAGCATTTCTGTACCCTTGTAATGTTGTTTGGTGAGAGTTTGTTCATCACAATTGGTGCGTTTGAAAGTATTAGACTTGGCCAATTGGTTTTGTTGGACATCGATATAGTATTTCTTTCTAATGATTGCAACGTTGTTCGAAGCTTTGTCAACAGGTACAAACACATAATTTTCGCCAAGATCTCGCCAATTTTAACTTAATTCTGTTAACAGACAGCTTAGGATGTGGCTCATCATAATCATCTTATAAAAATTAATTCTGTTGGTGACTTTGGTAATAATTTTATCTTTGAACAAATTCAGCGCGTGTTTGTCTGCACTTTCGCGTTTGCGCCATTTTATACAATACTTAGTGACTGCTTCTCAAATGATATCAAAACAAGCTTGCCAGTTAATTTTGGAAGGTGGGCAATATTTAGGCCTTTTTCTAAAGAACCGTTGAAATTCTTTATCTTCAATGATGTTTAAGTTCCCCGTTAATATATGTCTGCAAGGGTCATAGCGGTATGGTGACATGGAACAATCTCAGCTGCTGGGGTAGTTCTTCTCAAAATCAGCATCATATGTGATCGAAGAGTAATTGAAAAAAAATACTTCTAGTAGGTTGTTGTAAGAAAAAGAAATGATAGGCATATCCTGGTTGTCAAAATATGCGGGTATAAGTTTTTGAATATCTGAGTCCCGAAAAATGCTTCCAATATCAATCAAATCAATTCCTTTATTAATATATTTAATTTTAAAAAAATGTTTAACATGTTCATCGGGTTTTTCGATTCTCGGAAAAAGGCGATGACAGCAGAATGCATCAACAATTTTTGAACATTTATAGAGCGGAATATTAACAGACATAGTATATCATTCCAAAGAGATTTTATAAAGTTGGGTAACAGGAATTGAACAAAGTTTGGTTAACAAGCCCGTTGTTTTTGAACAGTATATAGATCTGTAACATTAACAAGGTTTTTACGTTTGCTTTCTATATTATAATTCACTCTTCGACCATGTGACCTGCGATGGCGTAATTTTGGAGACGAAATGCCCATGTTGTCAATTGAAGCGCTCTGAGAAATGTCCCTGGCCCATGATGTTATCATTTAACCGTAATGGATAAGCTGTCTGAAGTTTTTTAATCCAAGACAGTTCACATTCTCTTCTAGCTCTTACAAATTCTCTCTTGGATTGATCGGGGTTCTATCGGTTGTACTTTTTATAAATTTCCTTTCATGATTATTAATTGACTTGTGTTGGTATATAAGAGATCTAAACTTTTTTAGGAAAACGATACAACGATACGATATAAATGCTCCTGGGTGCGTCGCTGTAATGGACGACCAGTTTCACCCATGTACTGAATCCCGCAGCCTGTTTTGCTTCGGGTAATCAAATATACCAAGCTTGATGTTTTTTAGGATTTGTCAAGGGGGAATTGAATGGTAAAGTTCCTGCCATTAACATTGGATTGAACAGTATTCTCCTGGACCAGGCGAGGGCAAGTATCACATTTCCTGGCGTCGCACTTTTGAATCTTAGAAAATCCAGGATCATTGGATTTATTATAAAAAGACGGTGTAGTGTATTTAAATGTGTGTAAAGAGTTGCATATTTTTTATATCTTTTATGGAGAAAGCCTGACTACCGGATTAAGTGCTGAAAGTGAAGTATTAATCAAATTAAAGTGTAAAGGGGCAATCGTGGATTTGACATGGCGTTTTCTTAAATGTATCTAGATTGTATCATGAGCGTCGGAAATGTTTTTTTTTTCCTAAACTACAAATCATGCAATGTAACTTTGAAGATGCGGTCATTGCAAATGTCATCTGTACATCAAAAATAAGGCCCTTTAATACCACAATCACGGGGAATTGTTTAACCAATTCCACACCGCAGTTGTGACTAAAGGGATAAGAAAAATAGAATTTAAAAAGATTACAGGAAACACCTACAATGGCCACAAAGTAAACAGGAACCGCACAAGAAAAAACCCACAATAAAAATACAAAAGACAAACGTAAACAACGATAGGAACGGGACAGCTGGACTTGGTACCGGCACTAGCAAAAGCCGGCGGTAGGGTTTAACCGGTTTATGGGTACCCAAACCTCCCCTTTCTCTGTCCCGTTTCCCCGTAGCGTAATAGACATACGAATAAAACCCAATACAGGTAGACTACTAACTCCATGACCACAATTTTGAAAAGCGAATTGGGGAACAACACGTTATTTTGAAAGATGGGTCAAGGAGTGCTCGCCGCTGAACTGGCGGATAGCTCAAGGAGCATAGTCTGCTGGTAAAACACTGTCGCACTGCGGAAGAAAAATCAAACTCAAAACTCCCAGATGGGCTTGGTAAAGAATCATCATGTATTTCAGTAGACATCGGCAGTGTCAGTGAGAGGCCAGTATGTGTGTAAAATCCTCAGGTCATTGGATCCCAAAGCTAATTTAACGTACACGTGCAGAATATCCTGTCGAAATCTCCTATTGCGTAAAGAATGTAAGTTAAGTCCAAGTTTTTCTGGATTTTTAATCAATTTCTGGCATTTTTAACAACATTTCCATAAAATCGAGGATGGGAAATGCCCTTAGTAATGAGCTGTATACATTTATTATAAAGGAAGATTTCAGTACTCCACAATATTTGTTCCTAGTGGACTGTAAGCCCCGAGGGTATTCACCAGCACAGTAGTCAGTGTTTTGGTGATGGCCCGAAAGTCGATTCTATTTGGAACCTCGCAATATCTATTGTTTGTAAATTTTATTGACAACTAAGGAGTATCTCCCTCATACAAAGCTATGTACATTAATATCATATCGGTTATTTGTTCGCTATCAGTTTGTTGACATCTGTGAGTTCATGGTCTTCCAACCGTTTAGATTTTGACTGAACTGAAGAGACATAAGTTGTGGAAATGCTCTTATGCAGGAAATAAACTCAGAGTAACTTCGGTATTTCGTCATTTATTTATAAAGTGTATTATATTCAAAGCAATGCACAAATGTTCTTGAATAGTCAAAGTAACTTCCAATTAACAAAAACAAATTGTAACTGCATAGCGGATTCAATAAAATATAGCAAGTTGCAACAATATTGACAGATCTTTCTCAATAAATCTGAACACGGAACGCTTAGTGACAGTGGTCTACGTTATAAGTCCGGAATCAATATTTGTTTTCTTATCACTGATGCTCAGGTGTTGAAATACTAGCGGTATTTTGCTATGGTTCAGGTGTGATCTAGCGATAGTAACACCCCATATAGCTTTTATCTTATCATTCTAACCCACTTGTCCGTAAATAAACGTTTTACAGAACATGTGTCTGACATGATGGAAGCTTTAGTTTTATTATTAATAAATCGAAGCCAACTCGGTAAAGGGATGGTTAGTATTTCCGTCCTGTTAAAATTAGACTATTAATCGACGATTGAACGGTTGCTAACTTTGAAAATTTTATTTAAAGCTAAAGAGTATCACTCTCATGCAAAGCTCTGTCCTAAGCTGATTTTAGCCTTACATTTAGATCATATTGGTTATTTGTTCTCTATCAGTTTTCAACATCTTTGATTTTATTGTCTTCCAAACGTTTAGATTTAATCTGCACTGAAGAGACATCAGTTGTCGAAATGCGCATTTGCAGAATCTAAATTAACAGTAATTTCGCTATTTATTTATTTGCTATGTATCTAACTATGAGCAAAATCTTGCATTCTAACTGTTCGCCTAATTTATAAAAACTCGGGGTTTGGTCACATTCCTTTACTTGATCGAATGTGTTAATAATAACTAAATACCGAAGTTACTGTGAATTTTGATTCTGCATATGCGCATTTCGACAACTTTTGTCTCTTCAGTGCAGATAAAATCTAAAAAAACTTTGGAAGACCATAAAATCAAAGATGGTTAAAAACTGATACAGAACTAATTACCAAAATATGATCTAAATCTTGTATTTTCTTCAGCCGATTTTGATGTTATTTTCTTAAAAACTGTTTTTCTTATACATGTGTACCAATTCTGGCATTCTTGTAAATCTTTTGTGTTGTCATTCATAATCTGGTACAATTTGAGGCTCTTTTCTTTTTGTAACAATTTCGGTAATAAAGTGTTATGTTGCAGTATGTATGTTGTCCTCTTACAGTTTTTGTGGTATTTTGATGTCCCTTTGACAATCAGCTTTTACAATGTGGTTCAGTTGTGATTTCTCTGTTGTCCCTCTTACAAGGAATATATAACTCTGTTATCCTTTAGAACTTTGTGTCCAACTTACCATATTTCTGTAGTCCTGTTTGAAGTATCCGTAGTCGCGCTTCTTATATTTAACTACATCTGCGACGATGAGACATTAAAGGCAAAATTCATAACATTGGCAACGAAGAGACCGTCATGAACTTACTATGAGTTAGGAGTGCTGTTTCACGAAGGCCTCATGGTGACTTCAAGATGAAGAACAATAATCAAAGTGTTGTTCCATTTGCTTGATAATACCATGTATTTTTTGGGATTTTGTCCCATGTACATTTACTCCATATCCCTTCATTAGTTCATTAAAGGCAATATTCACTACATCTGCAACGAAGAGACATTAAAGGCGAAATTCACTACTGCAACGAAAAGCCATTAAACACAATCTGTTCAAATCAAATCTACTGGAACTTCGGTCTTTTATTTTTATCATAATTTTGGTAGTTATTTGTTCTTTTAAATTCGGTTGTTTCTCTTTCAATAATTCTGTTGTCTCTTTTATCATAAGCTGATACCTAGAGGTTCTGTTGCAGCTTGCGGTCCCTCTATAATAAGTTTTTACACTTGGATAATATAGTTTGTTTGCTGCCTGTCTTTACTTCCAGTGAATATTTGTTTATGGTAGTATTTGATTTTAATAAACCTTTTCTGTATGTTGAAGTTATCAACCTTCGTTTGATTAATATTTCTAGATTTTCAATATGAACATCAAAACACTACTTTACTCCACAGTTTTTCGGAATATGTCGAGATTTATCGATAAAATTTCCATTTGCATGTGTACTTTGTAGAGCATTACCTTTTATATAATTTTGATCAGTGTTCCATTCGGGTAACCATTACTGAGAAAATTGATAAAAGATACATTTTGTTTTTTTCACAAATTATTTCAGCGAATGTTGTTTTTTATCTATCTAAGGTCCCATTTTACTTTTAATGCACGACATCTTTATTCGTTTTCATCATTTTCGAATTTATTGCAGGCTTGATAACTATTAAACCGTACACATGGGACCTCACTTTTTAGTGATCAGCCATTAACATCCTCTGTGCGCTTTTAATTGATTCAACGTCATGGCGGACGCTTCAATTATGAACAGTCGAGACGGGAATAGTGAGATTGTTTTCAACGATATTTTACCTGAGGCTGTCATACGTAAAATCTTCACTTTTCCATAAATTGCCACAGTCAATATACAGCAATCTCCTGATTTCCCATGTTGACGTTACACTGATTTTATAGAGTTAAAACTTCACATAAACTAGTGTTACAGTTTGAACGAGCAATAATTTTCTTGTTTTACGATGGGAGATGTCTTCCATAGCATGTATATATCAGAGCAATAAAAATGCAGAAACAATTCGTCATACTGCAAGAACATTTAGGCATATTGTGGGAAGAGGAAAGTATTAATGCAATGGCGAAGATCGACCTGATATCAGAGGATATATTATTAATTTAGTAATGAAGAAGTTTTTATTTGTGCGTATTGCGACTTTTATACCTCTATAGACCTTTTTTTTTATCTATATCTGAAAAAGAGGACTGCATACATTTTTAGAACAGGCCAAAACTGATTTCTTAAACTGGTGTCCTATAAGTAGCAGGACATGCTTGCTCTACCTGTGCAACTGATCTTACCGTCCGTGTTGTTCATCTTTGTATAGGTGTCTTCATTTTCTTTTCTGTCCCGAACACATGTGGTGACCTTGTTTCTTAGTGTTTCTGTTGTCCCTGGCTTGTTCTTTTTTGACTGACGGTTCGGTTCTCACTTACTTTTCTGGTAGGTTTAAATTTGACTATTTTAAATGAACTCCATCTAAACTTTTTTAAGGAATTTCTTCCTACGGGTATAACATATCTCTTCTATGGTTAAATATCAAAGGTAACAAGAGCCAATATAAGGTCACACTAGAAAAGTTCAACTTGTATATTTCGTATTGCAAATTTTAGAAAAAAATGGTTTTATTTTATTCAACCTACGGACTTTTTGATACAAATGAGTTTCGAATGATAGTTTTAGTTGATGTTTTACCATTTAAGTTGAAACAGGATAACACATAAAATGTTTTGCTATATTGAGGTGTAAACTAACTCGAATAATTCAATCCCTCTCCGTATCCGATTCTCTCCTTGGAGCGATCGTAGTGAAATATAACGACTGGTAGGTGTAAACGGATATTCGTTGTTTTACTATACTGAGGTGTAAACGGATATTCCTATGTATTTCTAAAAATTTTGTACTTGACAAAAGCAAATGGACCTGTACACTTCTTTTTACCATTTCAACTAGTCTACAATGACAAATCAATAAATCAGGGTTTTAAGGAATTATGAAGAGTGAGCCTCCTAAATACAATGCGACAAATTTAATAATTAGTCTTTTTATGTTGTAGAAAATGTTTCAATAATGACCCAGAGTAATATACATAGGATCATATTCCGAATACATTTGGGGGGGGGGATATTTCAGGATACTTCGTCTCTTAATAGAGAGAAATGTTTCCACATCGGTCCTGAAAAACGGAAACTAAACAGAAGTTTGATTAACTAATTGAGAGATCATATACAGCTTAACAAAATTTATGGTTTTTTAAGCAGCTTGGGCATTTTTGTATTTCTGATATAGTTAGGAACTTTCCTTTGCTAAAATAATTGTTGCAGTCTTAAATCATATCATTAGCATTATACAATACTTTAAAGGTGGAAAACACTACAATTTAAGAATGTAAGCTACATACATGCAGAAAAAAGCATCAAAGCAGACGACCACAATGGAAATGAACAAGTCACATACATCCGAGTGTTTCTGGATATATACAAAATGTTTCAGGGTTTTGCATTTTGATCAGGTAGTATCTTAATTCCTGTCTTGAATAACAACTTACGTTTAGTCGTTTATCGACAACTTCTCATAAAAAATTTATGAGTGTGTCAGATCTTCAATATTTCAACATAAACGTAATTGTCATTTAATCAGTTGTCACAAGTTGCCAAAATGGGCAAATGCAGAAACTTAATTCACAGTAATTTCGGTATTTTGATATAATTACCACCAATGCCACTGCCGGTGGACTGTTAGTCCCCGTTTGTATTAACCAACCAAGTATCCAGTTCTTCGGTGCTGGCCTGAAAACCGATTTTATTTGATAACTTCTAAATGTAAGAAAATTTTGTAAAAACCTAAGTAGTATCCCTCTTACAAAGCTCTGTTCTTGGCTGATTTGTCTTTCCTTTTTAGATCATTTTGGTAATTTGTTCTCTGTCTTTTACACACATTTCGGTTGATGGATTTCAAACGTTTTGATATGATCTGCACTGAAGAGACATAAGTTGTGGAAATGTGCATATGCAGAAACTAAATTCACCGTAAAGTAAGTGAGAACCGAACCGTCAATCTAAAACGAATAATCCAAGAACAATGGCAACATTGGAAAAACAAAGAAAAAGAGACGTAACATGAGTACGACACAGAGAAGAAAAGTGAAGACACACACACATATAAAGATGAACAACACAGACCCCATTAAAAACCATGATTGAGATTAGGTGCACTGGTAGAGTAAGCATTCCCTGCTTCTTATAAGACACCCGACGTGTTGAACATGTCAAATCCTGTAGTAGAAACGACAATTAAGCTTTTACTTTTACAAGAACTGTTGTCATCTAGGAAACAGATATCCCATAGTGGTCCAGATGATGGTGATGTCGACCGTAAAACTTTTGAAGGATGACTTGAAGGTTTGGGTAATATACCCTTGTTTAAGTAGCCTATTTGTGAGAAACCGGGTTCTATCAAGGAAGTCACTGTATCGACCACAGTTCCTTGAATTGCGAATGACCTGGAAGAATAAACTCCGTATGCCACCGCTGTTGGAATGTTGCTGCAAAGAAAAGGTAAGTTCAGTTAAATTTTGAAAAAGTAAAGTCATCGTGTTTGTCATACAGCTTAGTCTGAAGTCTAATTTCAATATGAAGTTCAAGGGATGCGGCCGATGTGGAAGTGTCTGTAGTATCTTTAATTTCGGGTTCTTTTGGATAGATCGGATGAGGAAAATAATTAAAGTAAACTCGGTATTTTGATATTTTTACCATTTCCCTTCGGTATTAATTTGTTACAAGAAATTATACTGTAAAGAATGATAACCGTCAGCCAAAAGAACGAACAATCTATGGACAAGGGCAACATCGGAAACACTAAGAAACAAGGACACCACTTGAGTACGGGACAAAAAAAGAAAAAATGAAGACACATATACAGGTGAACAACGCGGACCCAATAAAAACCATGGGTGAGATAAGGTGTACTGGTAGAGTAAGCATCTCTTGCTTCTAATAAGACAACTCCGGTAGTAAAGTAAATTATGTAAAAAAATCTTTCCGGATCAAAGGTATGACGTATTACTGGATATTTTGCATTTAGCAAATATTATATTTCATACTAGAATAAGGATTCATTACATTTTATAATGTATAAAGAGCAAACGTGTTTTACATCAATTTAAGTAACTTTATGGCATGTTTCCTATATTTCATGTTAAGATGTATAACCATCAATTCTTCTTCAACCAAATTTCTTTCGTGTTTTCAACTCAAATTAAAGCCGAACTCCACATATTGTAATAAGTTTGCTACATTCTGTCAAACTTCCAATTAAAGCCTTATGGGATTCCCACAGTTCGGGAGGGGGACATTAGCCTATAAATACGCATGATTACGACAAAACAAATATATATTGCAGTAAAAGTTTATTTTATCGCCCTTTTAAACCTTTTCAAAAAGAACATGCTGCCAATAAACACTGTTTTATCAGGTGCATCATTTATTCCTATAGTTTTCAACAGAAATTAGATTTACTTTGATAAATATTCCAAGCTTTGATTTGGCTGGATTTTTTGGTTTGACCCCTTAATTCAATTCATGGGATTATATCTGCATTGAGGAGACATAAGTTGTCGAGTTGTCCATCCGTAGAAACTAAATTTACAGTTAGTTCAGTATTGTGTTATGTATAAAACTGCTGGTGGAGTTCAAGTACCCAAGGGCATTCAAGATCGCTGTAGTCAGTACTTCGGTCGTCGCCCGGTAACCAATTTTATTTACATTATGAAAAGGCATATCTTAATTTCAGAAAAAATGTATAGCACTAAAGCTAAGCTGTGGATTTTTGTCTTTACTATATTTTATTGATCAATTTTTACACACATTTCTGTTTCCAAATGTTTTGATTTGATTTGCACTGAAGAGCTATCTGTCGAAACTAAAATAACAGTAACTTTAGTATTATTTTTATTCGAACAAATAACATATTTTCACGTTAGAACAAATTGTAGAATAAAAAAAAATAACAGGAAACACCTACAATGGCCGAAAAACATATTCACATGCAACAATGTACAAGGGGACTGCACAAGAAAAAAAAAGACAAACGTAAACAACGATAGGAACTCGGAACAGCCGGATTTGGTAACGGCACTAGCAAAAGCAAGCAGTAGGGTTTAACCGACTTATGGGTACCCAAACCTCTACTTTCTCTATCCCGTTTCCTAATAGGTACACTACCAACTCCATGACCACAATCTTGAAAAGGAACATGCATACATTCTTTGATCCCAACTAAGTTAAGGGTAGAAAATATTTACTATATACAAAAGTACCGAAGTTGCTTAAAATACAGTAAATTTCCGTATGCTGTTCAGGTGTTTCCAAGAGTAACCTCTCATCAGCAGCATTAGAATAAAAAATATGGAAAGCCATCATCCAAAAGTAGTAAAAAAGAAGTACTCATTACCAAAATATCGAAATACGAGGCCAAATAATGTATCAAGGACATCTATCAAGTGCAATACAAGGAATGAAGCTTCAGTACTATGTCAGTGTTGAAATGTTTTTTTTCTATATATCGAAACTTTTCAAGTTAGAACAAATAAATGTTCTACAGTACGACCTGCAAGGATAAAAAATGAATCCAGAGGCATCATTAATCACCAACGAACAATGTGTTGTATTTGGTATTCTTATTTCAGTCTAAGGTTTCTGAAATTCAAAACTAATACGTGCACTCAACTTATGCAAAAGACCATGTAGATTGTGCAAAGTTAACTGTTTCAATGCCTCCATCATGAACATGGTGATAAGTTTCAAATTTCATTAACTGCATTGCCATCATTAAGGATCTTTTAGTTACTTAACTTCAGTTGTCAAATGTTAATATTTATCTTTCTCCTGTAACATTTGTCCTGTCTATTAGCTGCCATTGTAGTCCCGCAGCAACGGCATTGTGGTTTCGCAGTTAATGAGCTTTGTAATACAGGTAAACACATTATGGTACTACTATCTAAATTATAATCTAATTGATGGTAAATTGAATCTGTATTCAATTCGGAAATCTTTTTCTTCCACTTCTCTCTCGACGTTTGCACAACGACATGTTGTATGATGTCGTCCATTTAGGTTTCACATTACTGTTTTACTTTAAACTTTATTATCAAGATGTTAAATAAAAAACTGTCGCATCTAACAAAAGACTTGCTACCTAGGTGTTCGCAAATGAAATTAAATGATTTATTTGTAACCTTTTGATAGACAATTAGATACATTAACAATCTTTATTTACACTAAGTTTATTTCTTTAATGGATGATAGTATTTCTGTCCGCCCTAAGATGAAACGTTTTGATTGTATAATACAATACAATACTTGCCTTAGAAATCATTTAAACATCATACGTCCGGAAAACCTTTCTTTTTCGTATCGGGACTGTTAAAGGTATTGTAGGTTAGAATTGCACTGAGTATGACGGCTCTCCCATTTAACAAACGATAATTTTAAACCAATGTCCTTCTATGTATTGCAAGGGTGAGCTTTTCTCATTACTTTGCATCCGTCCGTTGCAAACGTTTCATTCAAGAGTCTGCTCTACAATAGCTTGACCATTGAAACCAAATATTATCATGATAATTCCTGTGTGGTCCACTTCAAAAGTTATAATTTGATTGTATCTCATCAAATATAGCAACCCCGAGGGAACCCCGGGATATAGAAATAGGACCGAGTATTCTAGGCTGTGGGGTACGACCCCTCCAAAACTGGGTGTCCGTGGTTGTGCGGGATGAATGAATACACAACCCATCTTTCGGATGGGATGTAAACTCAGGTCCACGTGTTGGAAGAAATGCCACGCTTCCTGCACGTTAAAGAACCCTTTAGCAAGCTCTTTTTGAGTGGTCCGTAAGTGACTGGCTGCAAGGCTAAATTTCCAGCCCCTTTCGATTTCACCCTACTTTTCCAGTGGCAGTCAGAATTTCCCGTCCCATGACCCTTTCCATACCCCCAAAAAAAATTTTATTAAAAAACTTGTTCTCGTCTTGATATAGCTGAAATATTGCTCAGTAGACGTTAAACAATATTCAATCAATCAATCAATCAAATACTAGTATAGCAACCAGTGGGACATAGTTTATAAGAATAAGAATCTATGGGAAATTCATTCAAAGATATTCAAAGATATTCTCTATAACCACTGAAACATTGTTATTCAGATTTTCTCATGATAGTTCTTTTGTGATTCATGTAAAATCTGTGATTTATACGGTTTTTACCTGATCAAAGATGGTTTCCAGTGAGGGACATTGTCAACATAGGACCCTATAGGATATTTACCATGAGATCTCCCCTGATACCACTTGAAATTTTATCCGAGTTTTATAATAATAGTCCCATGGTCAGAGTTTGTGATTATCATGTTGGCCCCTTATCCCAGATATCCATTAATATAGAAGATATTTAAACCTTTTTCATCTTAAACCGCTTACATATTATAACCGAATTCGATCACAATGTCCTTGAGCGTTCCACTAGAAAATTTATCTTTTTAATCGTATCTTATCCAGGATGGCCTTCAGTCAGGAACATAATTCATATGACCCTATTGAAACTGCATTCAAAAATCATCTCTGCATCACTTGAACAATTTTGGTTACACCAGGTACATTGATCTTCAGCTCACAGGCCTTGGCTGAAATGTTATATCAAAATATAGGATTATTATTTGATTCTGCATATGCGCATTTCGACAACTTATGTCTCTTCAGTGCAGATAAAATCTAATCGTTTGGGAGACCATAAAGTCAAAGCTATTTAAAAACTGTTAGAGAACAAATTACCAAATATGATCTAAATAGAAAGCCAAAATCAGCTAAGGACAGAGCTTTGCACGAGGGAGATACTCCTTAGTTTCAACAAAAATTTACAAAAATTAGATATGTTAGGTTCCACAAAGAATCGGCTTTCAGTTCCGCATGGGAAACATGGGAGGTATAGTACCAAATAAAGAAGGGAAGTGATAGTAACAAAAATCGATGTTCAGAAACATGGAAAAAACGAGAAACAGAAACACAAAGACCCAACAAGGACATGAGACAATCACAAAGCAAGGAAATAAAAAGACGACATTGTTTAGAGAGTGGTATATAGTGATCATGGTGTCCGTTCGTTCGTTTGTCCGTTCGTTATTCCGTCCGCAAGAGGGTACATACTTTTCGGCGACAACTCCTCCTAGACCACTTGGCGAAATTCAATGAAACTTTCACAGAATGTTGAGTATATATTGCCATTGTTCACCAGCTATTTAAAAATTTGATTTGACTTGAACTAGTTTTAATTTTTTTTTTACATCTGAAATCAAATGGGGGAGTGGGGGTATGTTTTTGTGAGCTTTGCTCCCAGTTTTTCTGGTTTATAACTAAGACTGCTTTTAAGATTGGGTTGTCCATCATATGTCATGCGTCATAAGTGTTGAACTCTTGGCACGTCTTTGTAGTGACAACAAAAGTCCGAATCATCTTCAGAAGGAGAGACCAGGATGGCAAATCCACTGCTGGACAAATCCAAGAGCAGACTTTTCTGGTACAGTTTGCTTGTAAATCGTGGCATGTGATTGTAGTTCCTGGCCATTGTAGGTGTTTGCTGTTATCCTGTTTTTTTGTAATTACTCAAACAAAGAACAAACTAGTACAAATTTTATACACTTACATGTATATACATATGTACTAAGGATGGGCATTTGAAAGATAAAATGGTGGGTCAAAATCTAAAAAGATATCCTAGTTTTACATATGACTATTGTCTTGCATTCGTGTTTCGTTATGAGGTTCTCTTGGTAATGGAGAATTTCGATCAATGTATGGGCATCATTATGTTCTTATTTTCTTTTTCAATTTGTGATTATAATTTATGAAGTACCTTTAGCAACGTTTTATATAGCTACCAAAGTCGATAAACATTGGCGACGGATTTTTGTTCATTATGTTTACTATTATGATTGTGGTCAGATTTACATTGTGTTCCGAATTCTCAGTTCAATAGCTAGTTCTCCTACCAACACCGGATAGTAATCATTAATAAAAAAAAATCTGCCTTTTGTTTTGATCTTTGTTGATTCCGTGGCGGTGTTAGTAGTAAGATTTCTACTGGCAGTACATATTATTATTCAACTGACGTTCGTACATCTCCCAAAAACAAAAGGTGAAATAAACGTACAATAATTGTCATCCGTCACTTCCAATTACAATTATACAATATCATAGATACTGAAGTTCTATCCACAAATATAGTCAGAAATTAGAAATTTCTACATTATATTTTGAATTTTCCTTCCAATACAGAATTGCTTAATTTAGGTCTCCATTAAATATGTTGGGGGTACTGACCCTGTGACGACAATGAATATATTCGTGAAATTACCTCTTCTTTCCATTTGCCGATCAGTTGAAAACTCATCGGTATTATGACGTAAATATACAATAATTGAATAGAGAAAATTACTTGATCAATTATGAAACCTTCCTTTTTATTACATACAATATATATTGTAGATTTTAAAGTTTTTTCACTAAAAGAATTTAAATTGTCGTTTACCTCTTAACTGAGATATACATGTTTTCTCTTATGAACATAATCATTGTTATAGAAACATTAACAATTTCTCTAGATTTTCATGAAAAATAACGTTGTCAAGTCCTGAAGCAATTTGTAGGATTTCACCATCATTGCTTTCTCAGTACTGACGTGTGTCAATAAGAAAAGCTCTTTCTGCCAGCATGCGATTTATACTGGTGCCCTAATCGGATTACCGGTACCCAGGAGATTGATTATTATTAGATTTGAGGCCCTTCAACGTCAAATTCATCAAAGCGGCTTGTTCTTAAATTCCAACGTAATTCGATTAGCACAACATCTTCGTTAAATGTCCACACTCGTTTCTTTGTAAACGATACAAGAGTCTTCACGCATGGGTAAATGTTCTTCCGCTAACGGCACGCGACATTCCCCGCCCATCTCAAGTACAAAATTTTCCGTGTCACAATAAAGGTTAATCCAAGTCAATAATCTATGAAGCAGAAATGTCTTTCAATTTCTAAAGCAGATAAAATTTGTCCTTAAAGTATTGTAAATTAGAGGCTTTACTATCAGTATCACATAGCTTATTACTGTTTTGGTTTGAACTAATACCCAGGATGAACACAAAATGATGACGTACCCAAATTTTTATTGCTAGGAGTTTAAATTTTCCTATTCTGTTGATATGAACTGACATGATATTAAATACTGCACTATTAGAAAGAATAAAAGTAATAAAAGGGCTTGTTTAAAGCAATCATCTTATTGTATTTTCACTGCACATCTTAAATGGGATTATAAATAATAGGGTATAATTGTAAGATTTTAAAATTCATGCAAAACTGTTCGCTTTCCTCGTGTTCATTCATTCATCTAAGAATTTTTTTTCATCCAAACTTCACAAATTTGAAAGGCACTTTAGAAATGATTTGCTTTAGCGAGCTTTATAAAATGATCATGGTGTCCGTTCGTTCATCCGTCCGCCATAGGAATTTATTTTGTATTATCAACTCCTCCTAGACTATTTGATATAATTCATTGAAACTTGCACAGAATGATCAGCATACATTGCCATTGTTTTTTTCATTTCTGGAATCAAATGGGGATTACGAGGGTATATATTAGTGAGCTTTGTTCACAGTTTTTCTAGTTTCTTTTAGATTATAAAATGAAGTCTTTCATTATCAAGAGAGGGTGCCCTAGTAAAATTTTATATCAAGCTATGACCTAAGTGTCTCGAATGTTTCAGAGTTGCAGCTCTCGAAAAGATGAAGAGAAACACAAGAATTGAAGTACCTCTGGTTTTGACCCACCGGTTTAACATCTAAGCAGTCCAAAACACGTTGATTCGCAATCTTAGATAAATATGCCT
Organism: Modiolus philippinarum; assembly: GCA_002080025.1. Taxonomy (NCBI): domain Eukaryota; kingdom Metazoa; phylum Mollusca; class Bivalvia; order Mytilida; family Modiolidae; genus Modiolus; species Modiolus philippinarum. The sequence goes on from MJUU01011585.1 coordinate 88,929, forward strand.
CAAGGTTAAAAATGTTTTATTGAATTATTATAACAAATAGAGTTTTAAATTCGAACTGATATTCTCTTTTCCGTCTACGAAAATGAATATCAGTTCCAATTTAAAACTCTATTTAAAATTAAGAAATCACGCAAAAATTGAAAAGCTCTCTCGTTTTATTAAGTTTGCCAGTTATTGAATACTATACACTTGGAAGTTTTCGCATGGTGTTATTTTCGCGATTTAGTGTGTCAAATATCTTACGGGGGTTATATATGACAAAATTGAAAAATCGTGAGTAAGTTGATCAAATTCATAGTATTGATGTTCAAATTCGGACTAATCAAAATGTTTTCGTGTACACTCAACTCGCCATGCATTTGTATCTAACAGAGCGAATTTTTATTCGTTTCGTTGCCTACGGGTGTTTTCTAAAGGTTTGCACTTTTATTTACAATCTAAGATTTAACGACTGGCTTCTTGCAACTCAGGCTAGACAATTGTCTCATTATCATAAATTAAATTAAGATCGGATGACTTTCTGTGTTTTATTATTATGAATGTTTATTCTTAACGATCGATATGCAATACCTGAATACTGAATACTTTATTTCTCATCAACAAACAGTACAGTACAATGAACTGTTACAGTTACAGAGAATATATATTTACAATAATATGTGTGGAGATATACATCGTACATGTATTGATTTCAATTAAGATAATCAACCTGGAGGGACGACCTTTTTAAATATAATTTTGATAAATTTTGACAAATTTTCTAACACAGTAGCATCGGGTGAATTGAATAAATTTCGAAACTTTAAAATATTTCCATTATTATGACAATTTTTTGGCAGTAATCTTTTCCTTTCCAAAATAAAATATTTACACTCCATGACATAGTGAAATTCATCACCAATATTCATTGAGTCACATAAATTGCAATAACGTTCATTTCTTGCAATTTCTTGCCACCTGCCAGTTTCTATAGGCAACTGGTGATTACCACATCTCAACTTAATTAAGTAAAACATCAAATATCGAGGAATCAATGAAATGTATTTTTCAAAACAAAATTGTTCTTTAAATAGTCTGTAACAAAGGGTTTTTGGAGAATTAAATATCTCAGATGACCACTCTTGAAAGAACTGGTCTTTTAATCTCTGTTCTATACACTTTTCTATCCACTTAGGACAAAACTGATCTTGTGACCTCCAAACATTTGAAAGGTCACAAGTATCAAAAATATTTTAATAAATGAAAGCCACTTGGACTCAAAACCATAATTATTAAAATAGATATAAAGAAGTTTATATAAAATTGTTGAAAATTTTTGTTCATCGCCATTTACCAATCGGCACCAAAATTTTACCATTCTTATCTTAATCGTCAAAGAAATAGGGTATCGTCCTAGTTCACCATAAATAACACTACTTTGTGTTTGTGATTTAAGTTTTAAAATAAATTTGCAAAATCGCAAATGCACTCTTTCCAAGATTTCAAGTTTTTCAAATCCCCAAATTTCGGACCCATACAATAATATTGGCATAACAGCTTTGTCAAACATATCTAACTCACATTCTACTGATAAATTATTCTGTCTACAATTTTTTAACAAATTAAACATAGCTTTCGTTGCCGGATCTTTCAAATAATTTCTAGTTATATAAAAAGATCCACTTTTGGCAAAAAATACACCTAAATATTTATAATCTTTAACTACTTCAATATTTCTCCCACTAAGGAAAAATTGATTATTTGTATTTCTACCTTTTGAAAATATTAAAACTTTACTTTTATCAATATTTATTTTAAGCTTCCAATATTCACAATAATTTTCAAAACTATCCAACATGGTCTGCAATCCAGTGGCAGATTCTGCTAGCAAGATAGTATCATCTGCATACAGCAACAATAAAATTTTTAAATATATTGTAAGTTCGTTCTCAACATCTGAGGTAATAGATTCTATTCCATTAATATTTTGATTTTCCAAATATGATTGTAAATCAATGAGATATAATGAGAATAAAACTGGGGAAAGGTTTTCACCCTGCCTGACACCTATTTCACATTTAAAGAAATCAGAGCAATTATCATTATGTCTTATAAATGATATTGCCCCTTCATACATATTTTGGACAATACGCAAGAATTTACCATTTATATTATTTTCAATAAGTTTATAGAACAATGAATTTCTGTGAACAAAGTCGAACGCCTTTTCAGTCTATAAAGGCACAATGTAATTTTTTTCTTTTTGAAACTTAGAAGTTCAAACAAAGCATATAGTGAGAATATGTGATCAGTTGTACTATAACCCTGTCGAAATCCAGCTTGGTTTTGATTTAATAATTCTGTTTCACTTATAAAACTGTTTAACCGAGAGTTCAACACAGAAGTAAAAATTTTACCTAAACAAGATAACAAAGTAACTGGACGATAATTTTTAGGGTCCGGTTGGTCACCCTTATTTTATAATCCCTGTCAACCAGTCCTCTGGCACAAAACCTGTGTCAAAGATTAAATTAAATAAATTTACATACAAGTCACTCATACATGAAAATGATGAAACAATATATTCATTGATAATATTATCATCACCTGATGATTTATTATTTTTTGCATTTCGGACTGCCTTAGCGATTTCGTCTATTGTTATTTTACCATTCAGCAACATATTTTGATTATCATTTATATCATTCTGTAAAATAAAATCATTTTCTTCATTAAACTTATTACTATTCAGGTCTTTAAAAAAGTAAAATAAGGACTGTATAGGAATTTTAGTAGAATTCCTTTTTTGTCCCCTTTTAAAAATATTCCAAAACTCTTTTGGATTCTTTAACCTCATGTTCCTCATTTTTAAGGACATTTCTCTATTAAATTTAAAAATATTTTCGTCCATTGTCTTTTTATAATTTCGTTCAGACAATTTCAATCTTGTTTTAAAAATATTTGAACCATACTTTTTATACAAGCGCCTTGCTTTTCGAAATTCTTTTCTAGATTTCTTACATTCATTATTAAACCAGAGTTTGTCTGGTTTTTTAATATTATTATATGTAGGTCCAGCTGAACACTTACCAAAAGTATTTTCAGCAGCATTTAACAAGATTGAACAAGTATCACCAATATATAAATTAATATCTTGTGGTACCACTTCGTTGTAATGTTTTTCTAAAATTCTAGCATTCAAAGAGCCAATTTTGACTCTATCTAAATTTCCTATAAAATTGTCCCTTTTCTCCAAATTCCACCTTTACATTTAACTAACTACTTTTTCATTCTCGAAATGTGTAAATAATGTTGTATTAGAACTTAATTCTATTGTAAGTGGTGAATGTATATCTGAATAGAGTATACTGAACCCTAAAACATCAAAAATCTGTACAAGCCGCAAAAAAGGGGGCTGTACTTATTACATAATCTATAACACTTTGGTTTCTACTGGTAGCCTTACCATTTTGATCTTTGCCAACACGACGATTAAATATAAATAAATTATTATTAATACAAAAATCAATAAGTTTCCTCCCGTAGCTATTTACTACTAAGTCTACACTTTCCCTTTGTTTAGGAAGACAAAGTTCATCTAACACATTTACATCATTAAACTCATTGATATCAACAACATTATTTTCAAAAAAATCATTATTATTTTGATCTACAAATTCTTTTAATTTTCCAGTTCTGGCATTCAGATCTCCTAAAAGGCAAATATAATCTGTCTGATTGTTAAAATTTTGAAAATCCAATTCAATTTCTAAAAAAGAATCATTAGATGAATATTTACTACCAAAAACCTACAAAAAAGCTGCTTGAATAACAAACCTGCTGGTCGACTTAACGGACTTTGGATATGGCACAAAATACCAAAAGTCAGTTCTGCAGATAGCAAAATAAATATTCTAGCAATGCAATATTGTCAATAAATATTTCAGTAATGGTGTACTTCTTCTTGAGAGTGTATTTCATATGGATACATATAGATTACACCACCAGATCCCATTCATTACAGTATTTTATCCACTAGAGATTTTTTTTTCAAATTTAAAAATTTTAAAATATAACCAAGGACTTATAATGGATAAGCATCTCGTGATAAATTCGAAATATATCGCAAAGAGTGAGATTTCGTCAATTTTCGGACACTATCTTTAAAGCATCAAAACAATATAAATATACTAATGATGGTTCCAAAAATTGTTCTGGTAGTAGAGTAGATGTCACACTTAACGAAAATATCAATTTTGAGAAACTCTGTGAATTACTTTTAAAGCCTTTAGGTGCAACTTGTGGTGCATTTTGTAATGATGTAAACAAGAAGTGACAAAAAATCAATGAAAATGTCTTTATTTCAAATTTCAATCATGTTTATTGAATAAGGCACATGCTATAATGAAACGAAATTTACTAGAAACAACGTAAAAATGTTTCAGCTTTCAGAAAAACAAAATCATTTTATTGAAATACATGTACAACTTTTTCAGTAGTTAGGTGCAAAGAGAATGCATATCAAACGTCACGCCACAGATTTTAAAATGTAAAATGGATTGCGTACAAGTTGCTTATCCTTCTCATTATAAGTCCTTGAGAGTGGATAAAATATAGTATTAATCGGGATAAAGTGGTGTAATTTTTTTCTTAATGATAAATGATAAACACCGAGAATAGATTTGGCGGGAAATTGTGTTGAATTAGAAAATTTATCTAACCGGTCAGAACCGTTTTAACTTCACATATCATCAGAGTAATTATCATACTTTCAAATTGTAGCATTTCCAACTTTATTCTGACCAACTCTTAATAGTGCCTATGTCTCGCTATTTTATTTTGCCAAGTTTTCTTGCAATTGACTCTTTGAGTGCCCTGTGGTTCAATATATATATATTGTGAGTTTGTTTTTTAGAGACTTTGTCTCATGTACAGTTACTCCATATCCTTTCAGTGTATATACAAGCACATGAATTTGTCAATAGAAGTAATTATCATCATGCTTCTCTTTTAGATATGAAAAAGAAAGGAAATGGGGTAAATGTCAAGGAGACAACATCCCATATCCAGGTTAAAACGACCCAAAAAAAGCATCTAGGGTCATCGTACGGTCATCAACACAACGAGGAATCTCACATCATATAGCAAGCCCTAAATGGCCTCAACAGGGTAAAAAAGTGAATAAATCAATGGAAACAAACCATCCAATAACCCAAATATCAAGAAACTAAAATTTTATAAGAAGACAAGGACAAGCCAATGACCAACATATTCCTGACTTGGGATAGAGTTGTTTTAAACCTTGTCTGAGACATATGACATAGTGGAGTAAAATATAGTTAATAAATAACAAAATACCGAAATTACTGTAAATTTACTTTCTGCATATGCGCATTTTGACAACTTATGTCTCTTCAGTGCAGGCAGATCAAATAAAAACATTTGGAAATCCATTAACCGAAATATAGGTAAAATCTGATAGAGAACAAATTACCAAAAGGATCTCAATAGGAAAGCCAAAATCAGCTAAGCACAAAGTTATGCAAGAGGGAAATTTTCCTTAGGTTTCAACAAAACTTTTTTTTGAATTTATATATTGCAATTTTTCAAATAAAATCAGTGTTCGGGCCAGCACTGAAGTACTGGCCCAGAAATAAAGTACTGGCTACTGGATTGTGGAATACATTTAATTAATATTTTATTCCTTCAATAGAACAAAAGTATCGGATACAAGTTATACCAATATATATATTTTTCCTCTAATTTCAAAATACACACATACCATTGACGACAAAGCATTCTAATAAAATAACACAGTTAAAAATAATTCAGTGTATTTCTATTGAATACTAAAATAAGGATGAAGACTGACTTGAATTGCAGAATCAATATATTGTCAAACTTTTCACAACAAATTATTATGATCGGCACAGTCATCATTGCCAAATAACAAAATACCGAAATTACTGTTAGTTTGTTTTGCCAAAGAGGAAATTTTCAATATATATAATTATAATTTAGATCTGCAAATTTAATTTTAAATAACAAAATACCGAAGTTACTGTTTATTTTCTGCATATGCGAATTTCGACAACTTATGTCACATCAGTTCCGATCAAACCAAATCATTTGGAAGTCCATTAACCTAAAAATGTCAAAGCTGATAGAGAACGAATAACCAAAAGGATCTAAATAAAAAAGCCAAAATTCAGCTAAAGACAGAGCTATGCATGAGGGAGATACTCTTAGGTTCAAACAACATTTTGCAAAATTTAGATATTGCAAGTTTCAATACAATCGATTTTCCGGTCAGCACCGAAGTACTGACTACTGGGTTGGTGTATACCCTTGGGGACTAACAGTCCACCAGCAGAGGCATCGTCCCAGTGGTAATAAATTACAAAATACCAAAGTAATTGTTCAATTTATTTTCTGCATATATGCATTTCGACATGTCTCATCAGTGCAAACCAAACGTCCATTTAACAAAAACATGTTAAAGCTGATAGAGAACAAATAACCAAAAGGATCTAAATAGAAAAGCCAAAATTCAGCTAAGGACAGAGCTATGGACAGAGATACTCCCTCATAGTATTGAAAATAATAAAATGCATCTTTATAAGGAAAATCTCTGTTTCATTTCGGTCGCTTATAACATTTATTCCTATCTAATCTGCATTTAGTAAACATTTATTTCGAAACTTGCAATTTAAATTTGCTTAAAATTAAGGTGTATCTCCCTCGTGCAAAGCTCTGTCATTCACTGATTTTGGCTTTCCATTTAGAAACCTTTTGGTTTTGTCTACGGGTTAGAAAAGACTTTAACCGGTCAGCTACCAAACATATCTTTAAAACCATGAAAATTTCTGACTGTGACGGATGCTGTTTGCAGGAATGGACAAGCTTACCCTTTCGGAATACCTGGGGCACTCTGTTTTTTGGAGATCATACTTTTAGTGCTTTAGCTTTAAGTGTTGTTTTCTTGGTGTTTGTGTGTTTTGCAGGTGTGTTGTGTCTTTAGTCTTCTGATGTTCTCGTTTTTTGTGTTGTCTCTGTACTTTTAATATTTATGTAATCTTGTGCTTTTCCTTCGGTATTCTACTGCCGTTGTTTGGTGATATGTTCTCTATCACCCTTTATGCACTTCTTTATGCGTATTTTCTTCAAAATTTTCTGATTCGATGTGCACTGATGAGACGAAAGTTTGCAATCTGCAAAGACTCACTATAACAGTTACATGTACTTTGGTATACTTTGTTATTTAGTATTCTACAAAGATGCAACAGTCTGGTTAATGCAAGATATTGAGCTTCCAAAAGTCTTCTCGCGAACTTTTAACAAATGGGATTTGTCTGAGTTTTGAATGACGAGATTCTTTGTATATTTATGTCGCCCCAGACGTAGTCGAGGCGACGTATTGTTATTTTACTGTTTCTTCATTATTTTTTTCTTATTCTTCAAATGATTTTGTTCCGCGATATTTCGGGAAAACGGCTCGATAAAATGAGATAAAACTTAGCATGTAGTAAGATCACAAAAGTGAAAAGTGCATGCGCCGAAAAAAAAAATTAATAAAATTGCAGCCATTTCCAAGATGGCTGCCAAATTACGTCAAAATTTCAACTTTGTCCGATTTCAACGAAAATTGATTTTTAGATTCCTTCTGACGGTGCGAACTGGATGAAACCATTGAATTGGCTGCCAGGGACATCAGGTATTGCTGGCAATTGCAAATCTAGTTTTAATTGATATTTCTCGGTAATTCTGCAAACGGAGATATGAAGGAATAAATGAATGTGCAGAGATTTTCAGTAAGCATGCATCGTACTTTTGTCCTTAGATATATTTGCCATTACTGATTATTCGGATTTCGTTCGGTTTTAAACATTGTAAGCATTTTTTTTAAATGGATTTCATATGTTTGGGTTCTAGTGCTGCTGATGAGGAATTAATTTCCGAAATGGCCATGCAGCTCATTAAAATTATTGCAGTTGGAGTTTACATATGTGCTATGGTCTCATGTTCATTTACTCCTTATTCTTTCATAAAATATTATATATCTAGATTTATGTTAGCAGGCCAGACTTTTTTAGGTGTAAATAGTGAAAGTTCTGTATTTAGTAAATGTATACGAAATATAACTTTGTAATTAAAACTATTAAACTAAATTAAACAGTGAATTGTTGTTCTTGAGTTGACCGACCTTTTTTCAAACTTCAAAGTTTGAAGTAGCATGTTTCGCAACTCTATGGGATTTCTTATAATGTTCACTCTTTTGGAGTACTGATGTTGCCTTTTAAGTTATTTTGATCTTTTTTGTTCAGAAGCTTATGGTAGTATATCATTTTATACAGAGTTTATTCTTGATCCTCCAAAGCATTTGATCATTTTACTTTGATTTATACATTGTAGGAGTATTTGTCTTGTTACCCTTCAATGACACCCGAATTCGGTATGACTTGAGTAAACATTAGCCGTTGAAGAATGAATGAGATGACAGTACAATATTTAAATCTCTGAAGGCGTCAAACGTATAAATTTTCTCCTGTGTTTTGTTTTTTTTCTCGATATCTTAGACAACACCACTGTTGTATGGACAGTCGATGCATCAAGTTAAAGATTTGGCAATCATTTATTAACCAAATAAGGACCCCACTAGAGCATATTACGTCGAATATAACACATAAAATGAAAATTTAATAACACATTCTCAAATATTTGTTGATCAATCAGCAAAGAGAGTGTTGTCACTATTGCAGTTGTACTTTGATTGGGGATGGCAATTAAAATTGACCTACGGGCAACAAGTGTCCGCAATTACTTTTAGATTAGGACAAACCGCAAGTCTATTACATCTCATCTTGCAGAAATTAAATTCACAAGTTTTGTGTGCTCTGTTGTAAGCTATTTCAGTCATTTCATATATATACAATAGTTTGCAAAATTGTGCCATATTCTACATCAGTAACCAACATGCCTAAGTATCTACACAATATGAGAGAGTAACTTTAATATAGGTGTCGTGCACTGTGTATTTCCAGAGTTAGTTATATCTGCATTTCAAGGGTAGCCAAGAGCTTATAACATGATGGTAACTGATATTTGTTTTTATTGGGACATATGTAGTTATACATCTAAATGGATAGAGTGTTACCATTAATTAATAAAAAGAGCTAAAACTCATCTTTATTTTAAAAAATGTAGGCGTTCCGTTCCCGTTTTTGTTTCCTCAAAAACAAGAAGTAACAATCTCTTGTTCCATTCTTTTGGAAATAAGCCCGCATAACAAGAAAATTAAACTGATGTGGCCTAATCATATATGTTATTTTGCTTTGTTGTCTTACTTCGAAGAATTTCAGTAGGGGTATGATAGTATGAAAGACTGTATAATTTCCGTATATTCTTCTGTAAAGACCCTTCTAAACAGCATTTAGTGGATAAATTTAACAATACATATAGATATTTGGACGATATTTTGGCTTTAAATAATCCTGAATTTTCTAAATTTACAGATGAAATTTATCCTGCAGAACTTACTTTAAATAAATCCAATAGCAGCAGTGATTATACTCCTTTTCTTGATCTTGATATATCAATAAATCAAGGAAAGTTAAACACTAAGGTTTATGATAAAAGGGATGATTTCTCATTCCCTATAGTCAATTTCCCCCATCTCGACGGCGATGTTCCGTTAGCCCCTTCTTTCACAACTTGTTCGATATGCACGAGTATGTAGTAATGTTTCTGACTTCAACTACCGAAATCCTTGTCTCACTAAAAACTTCTGCATCAAGGGTTTAGATATCATAAATTGATAAAAACATTCTCTAAATTTTATTATAGATACATTGACTTATTAAGAAAATTTGGTTCTACATGCAGGGTTCTTATACATCAGGGCATTTCACATCCAAACTTCTATATATGGAAATATCATTCACAAAGCGCATAAATTCAAAAATTGTCCTTCCAAACTTATTAATCCGTTGAACAAACTTATTCATAAAGGATATAAATACAGCATTGTTGTTAAATCTTTACTTCTGGTTTTTGTTGGCAAAAATATTGATCATCTCCTAAATGCTTTACACCATAACTAAATTTAAACAATTTTTCATATTGGCAGTATTTGGCATTGCACAATATCATGTTCTTCTTTCATAATTGATGATGTTGTTATACCAAATCTATTTAGAAGTATTTCAATTGAAATTTCATATGATCATAGTCAACGGAAATTATGTCCTTAGCTATAGCTGTCGGTAACTGCGAGCATTTGTCCGGACAGTACCTGTGTGTATTGTCTTCATGTTTTATGTACTTCATCGTAAGGGTACTCGTCTTGATAAGTTGGACTTTTTTTCTAGTTTGACTTTTACTGTGAGTCTTTTCGTGTATTTATTTTTAGCCATTCACCACACATAGGGTTAGGGTTTGGATCCAAGAAAACGAGTTTAACGAGTTTAGCCCACCGCAATTTTTGCGCCTGTCCCAAGTCAGGAATATGTTGGTCATTGGCTTGTCCTTGTCTTCTTATAAAATTTTAGTTTCTTGATATTTGGGTTATTGGATGTGGTTTGTTTCCATTGATTTATTCACTTTTTTACCTTTTCGGG
>MJUU01011585.1:99629-124441 GCA_002080025.1 Modiolus philippinarum
GACATTTACCCAATTTCCTTTCTTTTTCATATTCTAGAAGCTGATGAGACGCTGGTCCGCATCGAATCAATGCACATGTCGCGCAATAAATTCGGTCTCATTTTTAATGCATGGCAGTTGATGCTCACCATAAAAATATTTTTGTGAGAACTTAATTTTCTTTTTATTTACGAGCAATCCTAGGAAGCAGAAAAATACATTTGACAACAGAATGTGTAAACGCAGTTCCAAGAACCAATTTTGTAAGAGGCGAAATTGCAAATTTGCAACCGGCGAAAATAGCCCTTTATGTTTTGTCTACTCAATTGCTTATATATGAACAGATTCTGCAACAAAAATAAATTTCAGTTGAAACGGATTGGTTCTCTTTTACGATCTGTAAAATAGTCGTAAATAAAATTTCATTACTCAAAAACGTATTTTATTTAATTACAGGCCCAAATTAAAAAAAATGTCTATATTTCAATGATTTATTTGACAAACGCTCATTCTAAGAATTTTTCAAGACAATGAATATTTTTGTCCTTTAAAAATTTTTTTTCAATAGTATAAAACAGACATTCCATTTGCGCGATATGCAATTATTTATTTTTTTTCTATAAAATATCTCATTTTCAGAATTTTAATAACTTTCCATTGTTTTACCAAGTTATTCAACTTCACACTAAAATATGTTATTGAAAATATTTTTTTTTCCATATTGCAAGCAACAAACCTATCAATTTAATCCAATATTCAGATTTTCCCGAGCTATAGGATAACCCCTTAAATGGTCGTCTCCTTATAGTTTCCAAAGTCTCTTGTGTTACTTTAATTTTTCAAGGTATTGTATGGACAAATATGATAGATAAAACTTTGTAATTTTACTGTAATCGTTGTGGAATTGTGGGCTTTTGTTTTTATTTTACAGTAAATTTACTACAATTTGGAATTATTTTATTTCATAATTCGCATCTTTTTCATTAAATTGGCATGATTTTCATTGTATAAATGAATCTAAAATATACTTTTTACTCCTTTGTCCTTTTCATTGTTTTATGGCTTTAACATAAGGATGTGTGACAAAGTGTAAATCATGTGGAATTACTAGAAATTACAATATGTAAGGACAGAGAAATTCACCACCCTCTATGCTCCAACAACAAACACAAATTAAGCATAACCCTAGCCGATCCGAGATAATCAAACACTTTGAACAATACCTGTCGTAAACCGACAGGTGTGGACGTGTGTGCGACTACCGGGGGTCAAGAAAACGTAATCAACATCTCACCTATATAGTGATATTGATGAACTTGAAAGCATAGAAATCGATTCCTGATGAATATTCAATACATGTTGTCATGTGATTTTAGTGGCTGCTTCCAGGCTATATCCACCAATTAGAATTGACACAAACTATTAAGAATTGACTGTCTACAGAAAAACTAAATGTGTTTTCATTCTGAAAAACTTGTGGACAAGTGGGAAAAATTGTGAAAATATTTTAATAGAAACATGTCCACCATAACGGACTTGTCTCCAACTAATTCAGCATTTCGCTCTGAAAGTCCAGGGAGCCCAACACGAGCAACTTTATCAGATATGTTAAGCAGGAACAAATTCTTAGAAGGTAAGGTATTATTTGATACCCCCCTTCCTTTATTAATAAAATTGATTGTCCGCATGTTATTTTTCAATATTGAATTGTCGTTTATTGGTTTTCATTGGTATCGGGTCCCGAATCAAATTAATTTGTGACGGGAAAGTGAGATGGGGAGTCAATGAAAGTGATTAAGTAAATTGTTTTATATAATTAGGGTGAACTAGGAATTCTAACTTATTATTCGTAAATTAAAACTTCATCAGCTGCACTTGATCTCCATTAAGAATTAAATTAACTTCGGTTCGACTTCACTGATAATTTGTGAAAATCGTATAGTAAGTTTGTTTCATTAGTTAATAGTTAAACGTAGGTTTGGGAAATAATTGACACACAAAATGCATTAATAACTTAATTATTATAAATTAAAATTATTATGTTTAGTAAATTTATTGTCTAATAATTTAATTTTGACAACACATTTTTCGGAACGTTACAGTATCAATGCTATCTAAAGAGAACTTTTATTAGTGTATTTGAAGAAATTTACATGTAATGTCAACGTATTTAATTGACTCCGGGGATTATTATTTCAAAGTATGTCTCTGACCATACAGATGTTGACAAATCGCACTTTTTGTGACAGGTGAGTTAAATAATTGTCTATATAAAAATAGATATATTTATATACTTCGATACTTGTGAAATTTTAAGACATACTAACCTTTAATGTGTAAAATATTAATTATATAGAAAAAATATTCTGAGAGAATGCTTAAATTTGTGCATTTCAATGTTTTTTGCGAATATTCCATGTATTGTGATCAAATCTAACATTTTACAAATTGGCTTAATTTCTAGATTGTGTATTCTGAATTGTTTTTATTCAATTAAATAGGAGAATGCGGGTATTACCAAGAACCAAGATAAAATGATTCTTTGAACAATTGAATCTAGCATTAATTGTACACACCACAGCAAAATATTTCAAATAGAAATACAGACTTTGAGATTACGTTTACAGACTTTGAAATTACGGACAAACCTTATGCAAAATCATGTTTTCCGATACTTAAAAGAGTGAAGAAAATATTTTTAATATACCTTTAACCGTATGACTATATATGATAAGTTTTATTAAATAAAAATATACGGAAGTTACTGTAAATTCAGATTCTGCATATGAGCATTTTGACAACTTATGTCTCTTCGGTGCATATTTTTGGATTATATGTAGCAAATTGTTGCATTTTCTCCCGTCACAATCATTCTTTAATTCCTCTTTTATAGAGATTTACAAAAAATGTATATAATTGAATACAGCTCATTAAAATTATTGCAGTTGGAGTTGACATATGTGTTATGGTCTCATGTTCATTTACTCCATATCCTTTCATAAAATATATAAATATGAAACAATTAAATGTCCATTAGATAAAATGATGTGACAAATTATATAGGGATGATTTTGATAAAAGCACATGATTGCTTTTTTAAACGTATATTTAAATGTATTACCTTGCTAAAAACATATTTCAGAAATTAATATATATTAAATATATATAATATATAAATACAAAGATACATAATATGAAGCTAAATCATTAAATGTTAAGAAATACATAAGAAGAGCAACAATAAAAGCGTTGTTCCTTTGCTTAGTTTTACCACAAATTTGTAGAGACTTTCTCTCATTTGCATTTACTCCATATCCTGTCATTATTATTTTAGGTTTGTGTAGTCATTAATTTTTTTTTTCCGAGGGATTATTTGTAGCAGTGACATATATTTATGTCTCTGTTTGTAGTTAACAGTTTTGCGGGTAGCTCTTTGACTGAATATGATATTCTAGTATTACTAACTTTCATGCGAGTAAGTGAAAAAAAATGCATTATTAAAACAAATTTCATAAGCACGGTCGCACAAAAAACCCTCTTTTGGGCTATTTCTGTTAGACTGTCGTGAATTAAATGTTCATACACATGTACCCGACAAACGGACTCGATCTTTCGTATAAAGCTGGCTCACGATAAGTTAATGAAATACTGTACCTAAACGTATTGCTTAACTGTGGATTTGAAAAATAAATATATCTCGAAAGAATTTAATTTGAGAAATACCAAAGAAATAAAAACTAGCAAGGAATAAAGTTTTAATTGTCTACTAAATTAAAAAGACAACTTAGAAATAAATTGCACTTAGTTTTTGACTTATTGACTTAGTTTTTGAATTATCTTTACATTTATGTTTCAAAACTTTTATTTGGGCAACTTGTATTTGAAACACCAAAGTCCAGTTATGAAAATAAGTTGTGTTAATATGTTGTGCATTGCACGGAAAAGAAACTAAACATTCGGTTCATTGTTCGATTATTTTTTCATTTGAAGAAATCAAATAGGCGATATTTTACAACTTAAAATGTCACCAGTAATCGATTTAAGATTGCAACACACAGAATTAAAAACAAAATGGTATAAACAATTGCTAATGCATAAAATTACATTTTTGCGAGAGTGGCTTGAGACGTGTGGAGATACGGTTTTGGGAAAAGGGAGAAAGGGGTTACCAAATTTGGGAAATAAGAAAATTATGAAAAAAAAGGAAAATGGTAGAAAAAACAATGTGGGAAAAGTGGGAAAATAATGGGAATTGGGAAAATGGGCCAAAAAATGTGGGAAATGGGAGAACTGCCCCCTTCCGTATCGCCTTGTGAATAATACTCAACGCGATTTTTTTTTCATTTGATAGTGCCAATTGTACGGAAACTTGTTTATACGGAGCTCGAGTATTCGTTATAATATGTACTAGTTGTAGGTGTTTGTTATTTTACCGTTTTGCATATCATTATTTACGTCACATATATGTCTGCCTTTATATATATATATATAAATATAAATATAAATATAATATTATAAAGCATATATATATATATATATATATATGCTTTATAATATTATATTTATATTTCCAAAACATAAAGTTTCGTTTTTCGTTTAACCATGTACTAGTGGTATAGCTTATCACGGAAACGTCATACAATGATACAATGATACATGCGCCTAGTTTCATTTCTATGAAATAAAATAGGTTTTCTATCCGTTTGTATTTTCCAAAATTTAGTTAAATCTTCTGCTTTGATTATCTTTCGATTTCAAAACACATCACCAGACATAATTTTGTATCAAAAATTATTGCACTTAAAGGAAAAAAAGGCGTTGAAAGTTGAAGATAGTATACAGTATAGCTCCATAGACGTCTGCTAGCCAGATAAAAATGTCAATTTGTAAACCATTGTCAAAAAATTTGCATTTTTTAATTTCAATTTGATTTGCACTCAGAGATATAAGTTGCCATCTGAAGATGGTTTTTAAACTATAAATTAAGGCAACAGACTTTCATTCGCTACCCCCCCCAAACCGACAATTTTACGAAATAAAAGAAATAATAACAAAAGCAAGGGTGGTTCCAACCGATGTACCTACCACTGTCAGCAGTTAAAACAATGCCATGAATTGTCCCAGCGAGACCTGCAAACCTTAATGTTGAAGAAAAATTTTCAATCCATACATAAATTAACGAATTGGCACTTAATAAGTCAAATGAAACACACTATACAAATGTTTATTTAATTACAAAAAAAAAATAATAATAAAAAATTACTTAAATATGAAAAATTACATCAGAATTGCAACAATGGTAAACAATGGTAAACCAATCATCATACAAATTTGACACTTTTTCATTTCAGTGAATTGTAAAAAACTAAATACATTATTTTGTTACGGGTATTGAAAAAGTATATCCACACCATTAAAATGATGAAAATAACATTTTTTTCTCAAATAATGTGAGAAATCAACAAGAGAAAAATTTTACAGTCATAACTTTTGAACTTTAGATTCTCCATTGTTAGAGAATATCGATTAACGATTTTATATAAAAAAATATTAGCAATCTGCTTTTCCGTGATGATAGATAATTCCGTACCAGAAAACAGACATCATAATGTTTTACTAGTCACAGGTGATTGATCATGCATGTCGGGATAACGGTTTTCCTCCGCACGTGGTCGTCAGGTAACGGGCGCGTGCACGACATTAAGCATAGCACCTGCTTTGTAATTATTACAAATTTACCATAAATTTAACAAAATTAGCTAAAAACACCCACCTGAAGAAAATAAAAACTAGGAGCATCTTTATTTTCCAAAACAATAAAATGAATAAATTGATCACTGAAGAAGAAGTGATACTTAGTTAAAACTAGATTTTTGTAGCCGATATAATGTGACAATTGTAAAATGCATTAAACCCTCTTTATTCATTTTTATTTGTCTTTTGTATTGATGCTAAAAGAGTTCCACTCATTGCTCGGGATATTTATATATTTTTTATTTAAATGTGATAATGAAAGAAGCGGATATTATTAACGATAGGAATTTGATTTATTAGACAATTACAAGTGGCTTCTAGTTCATCAATGAAGCACAGGAAATATGATTTATTTAACAAAAAGTAACTTTTAGATGCAGAATAACAACAAAAGTTTCAGGGATGGATACAACCTAAAGAATTTAAATTTAATGGGGACTTAATATATTTAAATTTGGCAAAGTCACAAAATACGAAACTCAAAACAGTATGTACATTTTTTAGAAATGCATTTTAATGTGCAAAAGATCTCAGAACGGCAAGCACCCAAGTTGCTGTACAATCCGATTCTCTTTTAATGTGGAATTTTGATATTTTGTGTTTGCTTACTCCACATGACCTCTCAATCAGAACTTCGGTGTCGGACACCATCGCGAAAGATTCCGACTTTTTTGGAATTTCTAAATTCGTATGAACTGTGACATTAGATATTTTTGTGAAACATGTTTATATAAAATGTGATACACACATTGTAGCAAAAATTAAATTTTGCATATTGAAGAATAAAATACTTTTCAATACAAAAAATACAAAACAAACAAACAAATACTTTATTTGTCAATTAAGACGCCCCTAAAGGGGCAGAAAAATTTGTCAATTAAGACGCCCCTAGTAGGGGGCAGAAAAATTAACAGGTATTTACTGCAATGATTTATTTATAAATTACGGACGAAATTTTCAGGAACCACCTACTTACTGGGGAGTGTTTAACGTCGGCTTGACTACCTATGTAGGTCTCGCACGAACGACAAGGAACCACGCCCTTGACTGAGGGTTACTGTTCATAATGACCGTTCTTCGTTATTTAAACAGTTTTTCGGGGAAATTATAGACAATCGTTATATGTCGTATTCCTAATTATTAAATGTATTTAATTAATAGATTCTCGAATGCAAAGAGTCAAACCTGATATAGTAAAAAGGTGTTTTGATATTGTCAGAAATATGCAAAAGAATTGAAATATTGATATGAAGGCCTTGTATTTTTTCCCGATTCCACATTTCATTAAACGAAATTAAGAATTACAAAATTGATACAAATTAAAAAAGTTTTTATTCCTTTTTATATTTCAAAACAAAATGTGTTAAAGGACATTTATAAGTCATCACCCTCACCACCATCTCTGAGGAAATGTCAATATGATATACCATCTACAAAATTTAAGATATTATACCTAAGAATTTGCATCCAACGACCTTAGAAAGAATATGAAATCAAAGTTGAAATTATTTGCACTGTATACATCTTCATTTCAATCTCTATCCTGCAGTATTGCGTAATATATTCAATGCATATTAATTTTTCAATAATGCTCTTTGTACAGAAGTTGCTCTGAACATTTTTGTCACCTTTCTAACCTCTAAAATTGAAAGTTTATTATCGAAAAATTAAACAAACACAATTTTAATTGTCATTATATTTTTCGTGAAATAATAGCCATAACGTTACCCGAAGACAATATTTACGGAACAGTGATCAAAACAATTGCACAGGTGAAACGGAAATAGAAATGGTCTCGGAAAGCTATTGCCAGTACTTCGTATTCATGCTAACAGCGAAGTCGTCAATGCGTAAAGCAGATAAAATCAGAAACAATATCGGACGACAGTGAATAGAATTTTCTCTGTTGGTAGTGGATTGCAAACAAAATATTTCCTGCAAGTTAAAAGATAAAACTTCCGTAACTAGGAAGCAATTTACTGGTTTATTGAGCGGTATAGCGGTTGCAAGCTTTGTAAAATTATCACGGACTCCATCAACTGTGAAATGTTTCGTTAAAATGTAAATTTAATACCTTGTGTAAAGTCAACAATGGCGTTTTATGTGCATGGTTGCTCCAGGGACGGAGAGATTTATTGGACACTTAATTTCAACTTCATAACAAATTACATCGAATGAAAAGTAAAACGGAAAGTTTTTTTTTTCATCTCATCCCCAACTCAAAAGAAAGCTAAGATGATTGCCGTTGATGTAAAATTTCACAATTCTTACGCATATTAGAAATATATACTTTATAATTTAATTTCAAAGAAATCAATGCTCTATATGTTTGTATGAACAGTATTTTGGATGTCTTGAAAATAAAAAAAAATCACATTTTTTCCTCCGAAAAGACCTTCATGAAGCATTTTACATTACCCAGATGTGACCCACGTGCTGTACACAGACATTTAAAAGGGATGACAAACCAAAGCAATGTAGACACGGACTGTTTAAAAAGATGCAAATTGTCAGTCGCGTGCCTGGCGCGTGACTAAATATTCACGGATCCGAAAATAAAGTTCAAAATGACACTGTGAATTCCGATGGGACAGATAACAACTGAGAATGAATTTTCCGAGTGATTACCCGTCCATTGTAAGCAGTTATAAAACGAATTTCATAGCCCGTGTCATATTTGTACGTTTTCATGATAATTGTTTAAACTGAGTCCTTTTTGTGCACCTTTGAATTTCGTCTTTTCTCGTCTATTACTTGAATGAAATTACACATTGAAAAGTACACAATTTTGGACCATTTTTAAGAACTATTATGAAGATAGTTAATAACATTTCATTAAATAAAGAATCTCTCATGTAGCTGTGGTGCTATTATTTTCCAACAAGAATGAAGAGGGTATGCACATTTCCAAGTAGGGTCATGCCCACAGAATCACTTACAGAATTCGAAGTTGATGATTTAGTGAACTAACAAATGAATGTTTCGACTCGTACTCCTTCATAACAAGTTATAGAGCAGTGAAATAGTAAAATGCATATAATGCAATTTGATTATTTTTCAAGGCCATAAAGGGCAAAATCTTTGGCGTTATGTTGATTTTCTAGTCGTTGTGTTTTCGACATATACTAAATATTTGGTCGATATGTTCTGTATCAAAATACAGTACTGCATAGAAAGTTTTTAGAATACTATAGAAAACCTGTAAAAGTCGACATTTCTGCATTTTAGGGAACCAAGCAACTATTTAAACATGTTTTGTTTTATTTCCTTCTAAGTCTAAATAATGTTCAACGGAGTTATACCATATTTTCGGCATTATAAACATGAGATATTTCCTCAAACAACGAATTTGATACGGCAAAAAAGAGAGAAATGAAATACAAATATGTTACAAATTTATACAAGAGTTACGACCTCGAGGTTAGAAAAAGTATAACAGGTATACAATAACATTTTATCTATACACAGCGTCAATATAGTTTGATACATATATGACCGGGGGTATCATTTATTTGTCGACAGTTTGGCTCTAGCCAGGTGATGTACTATTCCCGGGGTGGAATTACACATAACAGGTGCCTCAATAAACAAAAGGCGTTGATCAGTCGTCTCATCGTCAATTGATAAATTACACTTCTGAAGTCGGGGTCAACACTCCGTCTTTTATTAATTCTCAAGTGGCAGCATGGGTCAGTTTCATTTCATCCCAGAAGTGACCACGTCAATCTGAAAAGGAGACTGCTTATTATAATAACTGAAAATCAATGAACAAGGGTCATGAGAAATTGACCCGAATTATGATCAAGCCTTGTGAAATTGTATCGTCCTTATGTGCAGCTTTATGACATAAAAGGGTTTTATTTGTTCTTTTATAGCGCTAATCTTAACCTTGAAAGAGAGCAAGTCGGGTTTAAGCGTTCTCTGGTTCATCATTAAACAGAAATAAAAGTATGTCTTTTTTCACTTTGTAGGCCTTTGTAAGTCATATATTTTAGCTCAATATCTGTTGTATAAATAAAAGTAATTTGTTATTTCGGATTCAACAATATTTCTTAGACTTCATGATTTTGTTTAGAAAAAAAGAAAATTGAAACAAATGAAAAATTAAAGAAACTCTACATTTTCATGATGCAGTCACATGGATTTAGCAACACAGAAGATGTCATATGGCTGATGCATTTTCCCCTTTATAAGACCACGTCAAATAATTAATCATTAATTTCTGTCCCTGAACTAAAATCCATTAAATTTAAACAAAACAAATCTATTTTCGCCTTTTGGGACGCAAAACAAGAGCATCTCTGTTGCAGTCTATTAAAATATTAAATGCCAAAAGAAAAATGCAAATGCGACGAGTTTATCATTATATGATTCAAGGAATGGTGAATCAAGGATGTCGTTTTCTTTTCCATTCTGAATCTTACAATGAGAGAACCTTTTCACAATCTGGATACATATTTCATAATAATTTAACCAAAACAAGCCAATGAATAAATTATCGATGTTTTGTTAAATTAAACAAGCAAGCCTTATTCATAGCGTTTTATAAAAACATGCATTAACGCAGCACATCGCAGCATGCTTTACTGAAAATAGTAATTTCAGTGTCTGTTTTTGCTGTGAGAAGTTTTGTTCAACAGATGGCGCGCTGGTTGAACAAAGCTTTTAAAGGCGATACCGTACGGTGTATATTTCACAATATGTACCCCGGGGCAGTCATCTTATTACTAGCTTTGATGAACGTTTCGACAATAATCTTACAAAATTATAACCTTGCTTTAATCAATGAGTATTTTATAATATCAATATTTCAAAGAATCAACCTGTTTTTGTTCTCGCTCAATCGTCTAGACGTTTTTCAAACATGAGACTATAATTTAAAGTCACAATGCCGTTATTCCCTTGTGCGTTTTCTTTGTTTATTAATTATATCACAATTATATGCACTGTATTGACACTGATAAATATTTAAACACATTAGAAACCTATAATTGCATTTTAATATGAATTATTCAAAACCTAGCAATGAAATAATTCTATAATTCATGAAAATAGATGAAACCACAATTGTCAATTTTTTAAACTTAAATAAATTGTTTTCTAAAGATAAATAACAACATAAACAATGATGGGCTTGCAACACGTTTTAAAAACTAGAACGTGTGATTGTCATTGGAGTAAATAATACTAGTATGAAATAACCATATCAGACGTTTGGAGGAACAAAATCATACATTTCAAAAGTACCGAAATATCAATCATTTAAATAACCAAAATCAAACATTTCAAGCCCCCCCCCCCGAAAAAAATCCAAACTTTTGGCGACTAAAATCATACATTTAAATATCACCCCAAAACTATTCATTTGGAGGGGAAAAAAACAAACTTTGATGGACAAATAATAAAATACTTAAAGGACCTAAATTCAAACGTTCACAAGACCAAAAAAATCAAAATTTTGGGAGAATAAACAAAATCGAACATTCAACAATAAAAAATCAAACATTTGGAGAACATTTGAAGGACCAAAAAATCAAACATTTGGAGGACAAAAATGAAACATTTACAAGACCTCAAAATCAGATATTTGGAGGACCAAAAATCAAACATTGGGATAAAAAAATATCAAAACTAATGCTGGATTGCAAATCAGCATCAATGCACCATCTTTCAATGACAACAAATACAAAGTTCAGACTGAACTTCGAGTTTCACCGATAGCTTAACTTTTCAAAAGCCCATAAAAACTTGTCGAGTGATACTAGTAAAGTCTTTGTGCGACATTTTTTGTACATAGGTACCATGCGTGGTCTCTTTTGATGGACAATGTTTATTTTACTGTCAACCAAATCAACCTTTTATGTATATGTAATGGTAGGATATATTAATAAAATGTTAAAAATTAATTTTAGATGCATGGTTATTGTACCCGATACTTTAGTTATTTATATTTCATAGTTTGATAATGTAATATATATTTAAGAGAAACTCGTTATATGATAAACCTTAAAACCATAATGTTAAACACGTGAATATAACTATAGCCTTTATTTAGCCCCCTCCCTTTCGTGTAATCTGACAGTTTTAAAGAAAAAATACCTAGCAGTTACAATTATTGAAATTGTAAAACTAGGGGACAATAATTGGGTTAGAAAAACGCTAAGAACATCGGTTTGTATTTTGATTAAATTATCTCTGTTCGCCAAGGGGGTAGGTGACTTTTCTAATTATCGTCAAAGCTTGCTATGGATTTATGTGTTAGTTACAAGAAAATGACAAAATAGCATGTTTTAAAATAGGTGACATGGATGTACACTAGTACACAAGAGACAAAAATGTATGGCAAAAAGACATGTTTATTGTTGTATTTTTCGTAAATTTGAAGGCATATTTGTTTTCTATTTCTAAAACGGCAGTTTTAACCCCAAACGTTTACAACTAATTTTCTGAATAGGTCAAATAAAGTTTTCATCGAAAATTTTTAGTTACTTACGAGACTGACAGACGCCTCTAAATCAATACCTGTACTCATGAAATTAAGTCAGAGTACTTTTACCTATTATGGTCGATAAACTAGAAGAAAATGAACGTGATACTTTACGGTATTTCAGTAGTCCTTTCCGGACCCTCAGACCATAAATTCGCTATAAGCCTCGGTTCTTCGCCTTTGCTTCTGCTCCTTAACCAGTCATTCTAAATTCTAGCATATCTGGCTCTTCAATTCTACGTCAGATGGTCTCATGGTATCTCTCTGTTGATTCGCAGGTATACTGAGGCTTCATTCCGTGTATGGCACTCGGTAGATGTCCTTGGTATTGGATTTGGCCTCCTATTTCGATATTTTTGGTAATAAGTACTTCTTTTCTGTCTACTTTTGGATTAGGTTTTCCATATTATTTGATTTTAATGCTGCTGATGAGAGGTTACTCCTTGAAACACGTGTACAGCATAACAAAATTTACAGTTTTTTATGCAAGTTTGGTATTTTTGTATTCTGAAAGAAATGTCATGTCCCAGCAGTGGAGGATCTATGGGGCGGCAGGGTGACCCGGGTCCCCTTAATTCCTAGCTTTTTTTAAAAGAAAATTGGGTTAATGGACCCATTTTATGGGAAAATTATGCCTCACTAGCACAAAGTGGAGGATCTAGGGGGCGGCAGGGTGACCCGGGCCCCCTTAATTCCTAGGTTTTTTTTTCAGAAAATTGGGTTAATGGTCCCACTTTATGGAAAAATGATGCCCCCTTAGCATAAAGTCATGATTCGCCACTGCTCAGGCATCGGAAACGATACCGAATTTGTTGTATGACAGGTGGAATCTACTACCGATATGCTAAGTATGTCTTTGTGTGGAATTTGAATATAGGCAGAGTATATTTCGGAAGACTTGCCATGGTGGTAACTGAATTAATCCTTTCAAGTTAGATTTGGTAACTTGTCAACATTATAGCTCCAATACAAAAAGATGCATCTGTTGTTGTGCATTCTGATCATACTCTTTCAGCTGTATCATTTTGATTTCAAAACTTGCCGGAGTCTTTGGAAAGGTTTATGGGATTAGAATGTTTTATATATGTTAGAGTAATTAATACAGAAATCAACAAATTCAATAGAAACGTTTATAAAAAGTTGAACCGTTAATTCTTATTACTAGTATGTACGCCTGAACAGGACTTTTTGCCATGACCCGAAAGAGAGCGATGTATACATGTACATGTACTAGTGAAGACACTATGAATGAATATTATGTACAGAGCTCTTTGTTGTAAGTACCGGGAAATACCGACTACAGTCCTAACAAGATTTGTGTATAGATTTTTCCCTTTAATTTGATAACAATTATTTTTTTTTATATTTTATTGAAATATTTAACTTTCTACGGTTTTTATTCTAACTTTAAAGTTTCCCTGTCCAAATTCCTTGGTGAACAGGAGGCAACTTGTAAAGCATGGCGTACGGAAAGGGTATCACAAAAAAGAAATATATGTCGCAGAAATGTCCATATACGTTTTTTTTCAGATTCGCTTAAATGTAAATATTTTGCTAGAAAGTTCAGTTCTTTGTTGCTAAAACGTATTTTTTTTCACTAAAATGACCTGCGATGATTTGAAGAGTTTTCATAATATTAAATTATTTACCAGTCTCTCATCAAATTCAAAGATCTACTAAAATTCCAATCAGAAAACTAGAAAAACTTTAAGCAAAGCTCACTAATATATACCTCCTCGCTCCTCCATTTGATACCAGAATTTAAAATAAAAAAAAAATCAAGTTAAATCAATTTTTTTAGTATCTGGTACACAATGGCAATATGCACTGAACAATCTGTGAAAGTTTCATTGATTTTTACAAGGTCTAGGAGAAGTTGTGGCCTCAAAATGTGTACCCCTATGGTGGAAGGAATAACGAACGGACGGACGGACACCCTGATCACGATATACCGCCCGCTAAAGCGGGAGGTATAATAACCGTGTGATAAATTCATCTATACCAAAAACTTCATTTATTCTTTTTTTTTCAGCTGCCATTCCTAAATGTGCCGGATGTGGCGAACCTATTTTAGACCGGTTTATTTTAAAAGTGTTGGAACGTTCATGGCATTCAAAGTGTTTAAAATGCTCAGATTGTAAGCTTCAACTTAGTGATAAATGTTTTTCTAAAGGAGATATGGTATATTGTAAAGACGATTTTTTCAGGTAAGACCAAAATATATATTCGAGATAGCTACGGTACTTTCAACTTACCAGTTTGAATCAAGTACAAACATGTATGCTCCCACTAGTACGACAAAATACCTGTTAACGAAGTGATTCTACCGGGAAAATCGAATAACTACTGTTTTGCCACCAGAAAATACAATGGTCCAATCACTAAGCGAAGGGCTATACAAAAAATGATAACAAATGATGAAACCCGGTCCAATAAATATAACATCATAATCGCCGTAAATGGTTTAAAATAATGCATAGGGATCCTATATAATTTATGCCAAAGAGCAGCCCCGGGGACCCGGCATTTAAAAAGTGGAGCCGGGCTCAGAAGGTTTAGGACAATAAGGGATCCCCGAGGACCAGCTACTTAAAAAGTTGAGGCTCAGAATAGTTTTAAGAAATAGGAGATTAGTTGCTATTTTTTCCAAAAGTCAACAATAATTTTCAAATTGATGACATTTGTTTATACTAGACCCCTCACATTAAGGATCATGTACATTGAACTTGAATTTCATGCAATTAAGGCTCAGACTTAAATGATGCCCTCGGTTTAACCACAAGCGATAAACAAAAGTTGAACTTAATTTTAAGGCAACATACAAGAACTTTACTGGTTTTCCCCTTTATGGTTCCTCAGTTTACTAGACGGCATAGTTTCCATCAATACTTTCCACGATGGAAGTCGGTCTTTATGTCCGATAATAATCAGCAATTTAAAAGTCAAAGTCTGGCATGGCCTTGCCTAACGTGATAATGTTCATAAATTATTCAGACCTCAACCGTAATTTATTGTTACGTTGTGGCCGATAACTGGTGTATATCTTTTTTAACATCTGTTTTTTTTTTGTATCTTACTTGAACCATATTCGTTCATTCATCTAATTCAAATCTTTCCTGCACTGTGAAGGTTAACAATCTGTCATCTTGCAACGTTCTGTCTCCATCCTTTCGTGTATCAATGACAATAGAGTATCTACTAGTACTGGATGTTCTTTTGTACGCTTGATTTTTATTAATTACAATTATTATAGTGATGATGGTGTCAGTCCGTCTGTTTTTCGTTCGTTCGTTATTACGTCCGCCATAGGGGTACATGCGTTGTGGCGACAACTCCTTCTATAAACCACCGGATGGATCAATTCAATTAATTATATAATATAACCTTTCATAGAATGTTCAGTGGATATTGCCATTGTGCACCAACTTTTTAAAAATTCAATATGGGCTGATTTTTTTTGTAGATTTTTTCCTTCTGGAGTTAAATGGGGAGCAGGGGGTATATATTAGTGATGTTTGCTAACAGACAGTTTTTCTAGTTGCCGTATGTTTTCCATTATTTTATGTTTTGAGTGCGTACAATACTAGATATCTAAAATATCCACTGTTTCAGATTTTAGTCTGTCGATTCAGCAGGTTTGGGGAAAGATTGTTTATATCAAAGTTCGCAATGACTTCTATAGTTTTAGACATGACTTTTCCTATTTTCACGCTGTCAGATTTCCTTCTCTTGCTGTAGTGCAAGAAAAAAATCGCGAGTCGTTATCGGAACAAGATATATGAAATTGATTTTACACATTGGGGTAGGTTATACATTCCATAACTAGTTCTCATAAAACTCCTTTAAATCTACATCATGGATGTCCAAAAATGAATCCTTATACAAGTGCTAATCCGAAACTAAAAGCTAAGAAAGTGTAAGCAGCACATATAATCCTTTCTGGTTTCATTTTCTGATACACATATTTTTATTTAACGGATTAAAAGTATTGTTTACTAATCTGGTGTTAAAAGAAAAATCTAGTTATAATATTATTTTCAATACTTTTGTTACAATATAACAGAATCGGACATGCTGGGAGATTGAACTAATCGAGTTGATCTGAACTCTGATTCACAACTTTAAACCATGAGGTAATAACACAGACTCCACGGCGTTTTGAGAGCCTATAGTCCATGTATGTGGGGTCAGGTGCCCTGTGAGGAGAGCCTTGAGCACAATAGTGTAGGAGCCAAAGCCTTTATCTGTTGGAGTCATGTAAAAAAGGTTCGAGTCTGAGCCGAGGGCCCTGTCATTCCCAAATTAATAATGATTTCTTTTTTTATATCTATGATTATGGTCAAGTATATTTCTTGCATTGCACTGCTTTATCTGGAGCAGTAGACATTAACTTTTAAGCGGAAACTGTTTTTAGTGCCAAATATAGATAGATAGATGCATGTAGATAGTTAGCTTTATTTAGATTCAAATATCAGCAAATACAAATCACATGTTACAATACATTCATGCCGCATATAAAGCATAAATAACGAGAATAGTTTTTATTGGCTGACTCCGACCTGCCTTTGGGTGTGGGGTTTACAGATTTTATGGTGGCTTTGAGTTGTTATTATCCCCTTTGGTTCGTTGTCTCTTTGACACATTCCCCGTTTCCCTTCTTTTTTCTATTTAATTAAAATATCGGGTCTCATTACGTACCATTAGCGCACGGATATATTGTTACAGTCGGAATGTCTGATATTATCATCAGCCATCATACCTAAGGTCATCAGCCTGTGTATGATGATAACTCTAATTGGAAGTATGTTATAAACAGATTAACACAAGAACTTTTTCCGTTTAGCCCAGCTATAATCCTTCGACTCATATAAGCTTTCGGCTCACGCCTCGTACTGATATGGAAGCCTCGCAATAACTGCACTGATATGGAAAAGTCCATGTATTAATCTCTATTTAAGAATCAGTGCACATGTATGTAGTACAATGAATTTCTCACCATTCACATTTCCTGACAATTTACATGGAAAGCTAAAACTCATTTCAAGAAAAATTAAAGCTTCTGTTGTTTATGTTTTGTTGCATAATAAACATCTGCCGCTTATGTCATTGGCATCTGTCGCTTATGTTCTTGTCAGTATTTTTGCTGATAACACCTTTTGCCAAGCCAATAAGCTTGGTTAAATCCTCTTTCTACGAGTGTCAATCCGCTCAGCATTTACAACTTGTGAGGAAAATTAGATTCTATAAGATGAAGATGGTTGAATAACTACTTCCTGTCCTCTATAAAGTAGGGTTATGGACTTAAATAAAATAATAGTTCAATTTTAATCATTTTGCGATGTTTTTCCACTTTTTTTACAATATCCTAAATTGCAAATTTTAAGAGAAACTTGCCATCTTTATTTGTTTCATTTCAATATTTACATATAACGATCTTTATTAAAAGCATTTGATGGCATGTTTGTAAAGTTTCATTTATAATAAAGATTCAATTCTCAAAATGATAATAAAGCAACTCAGTTCTAAAAATCCTGAAGTGTTGAGTTACATTCAGGTCTTAAAAACTTGATTTTTCCTTATCACTATTGCTACTATTTCTGATCGTTACTCGGCGAGGGTACAAACACGACAAGGATGATGTTCACATAACGATGAATTCGTCGTTTCACAGAGAAATCGTTTGTTGGGAAAGGGATTGCATATCAAATTTTGGTGCAGGAACAATCGATTTTAGCCAATGAAGCTATGTTATTTGATCTCTAAGCCAATGCATTGTTTTTCCCGAAGAGGCGTGTTGTCGGAAAGCTGATGTTCCGATCAAAATGAAATATTTTGCATACCTCTAAATGGTCTATCCGTATATGATTATTTCCTGTTTCAAGTAGTAAACTAAAAAACAAACTTTATTTGGCCGTTTTAATTTGGTAAGAATGTAAATATCTTTCTATGTCTTAAGATGTAAGAGGCTTGAACAAATATTTATATTACGTTTTAGTTTTGTTGTCAAATCTCCTCTGCTCAATTTTCAAAGTATTTCTGTAGGTTCACTTTGAGTTTTGTCTAGAAAAGAAATAAGAACACTAGCTGGGTTTTTCAAAGAATTAATTTACTACTAACAAACCAATTTACAAACTCCATTTTAATAAATCGACTCTAGTGTGAGTTTCGTGTGACAATGTTTAACGAATTAAAAGCAGTTTGGAAGTATTTCCTGCAAAAATTTACGTCTTTATTTCATGACATCCCAGTTTAACTTTGTGCTGTCACATTTAAAACGTAATAATACTCACGAATGAAAAGCCGTTCGAAAGTATTTCCTGCAAAAAATAACGTCTTTATTTCATGACATCCCAGTTTAACTTTGTGCTGTCACATTTAAAACGTAAAAATACTCACGGGTTTCACTCATATTCCCGGATTTTTTTTTTCAAAATTCAAAGCGACTTACTATTGAGGATATACAACCTAATTGTACAAGAAAGTGACACTAGTTAACCCAGCTTAACTTGCAAAATAACATAGCGGTACATTATGATCCCCCAGAGAACCAATTGGTGCGTAAGAATTTCTGTATTCTTATTTTGGTTTACGTATAGAGCGCTCTCGAGATACTAGCACTTATGCTCGTATGAGTTTGAAGGCATAACAGCAGAATGGGACAGGACTGCATTCCCTAGCAACTGATAAATGCCACTATATCACTGAATAACACAGTGTATAACATATCATGCACCATATAACAACTGTTAACTATAGTTTCATTTAAAGGATATACAGAGCGCAAAAAACTATAAAAACATATCCCTCTTGCATACAATGTATCTCCGAACTTAACCGGCTTTTTCCTTAGATCCTTTGGTAATTTCTTCTGTACCAGTTCTAAGACATTTCCAATTATGGTTTTCCGAATGTTTTGATTTTATCTGCACTGAAGAGACATAAGTTGTCGAAATGATCATATGTAGAAACTAAATTAACAGTAACTTTGGTTTTTTGCCATTTGATCATTTGAACATTAATAGGTCTGCTCCACCGAGGTTTTGATTTTTTGTTAAAAGAATTCTCTGTTGAGAGACTATACACTCGGAAGTGATTGCTACAAAAATATACCTAACGTCTATGCGTTCTTTCCGATGTGTGGTATCCTGAGGTATTACCTTTATATTGCCTTTGATTAAAAAAAAAATGTCCGGATTATAGCTGCAGTGTTTGTTTACAAGTACATCTATTCACAGGAAACTTTCAAAGGCATATTTTGATAGAAACAAATGTTTTTAAAGTACGGAAAGACAGGCCTACATACTTGCATGTCTACTAATACTCCTAGAATCTTATACACGTGTTCTATATCCGTAATAAGCTTAACAGACAGGTATGTTCTGTCATAGAATAAAGCGTCTTATTGATTCTTTCTACATAACTCCTTTGTCTCCGCTTACAAACTGACCAACTTTACTTTAAATACCTCCAATCACCTGACAAAAGGTGGGGATAAAACCTTTTATTAGGAACAACGTGTAATCCGATTACTTCCGAATGTCAGTTTCTCAAATTCAGCTGTGTCTTGTAATATACAGTATTAACTTACTGCTTTAACGTTTGTTTTTTCTCTTTTGAATTTCCAACAGTAGTTTATTGTAGTGCCATAGAACAAAATACTGCTTTTCCAAGTTCTTGTTATATTTTAAAATATCTCCCTTTCACGGAAACAGGCATGTCTTTCAATTAAATCTGGCAATATGTTAAGGCTCGTCATGTTTAACACTATTTTTAAATAAATCTTAATAAAGTATATTGTACTTGAAAAATGGGACATTGCTTATCTTTGACTGCAATTATGTCAAAGTACATGTTCATTACGGAGAATTGTAATGAGCCCTTGGTTTCCTCGACCAACTCTGCAGATTTTAATCCGTTACTATCGTTATTGCTATAGTCCTCTACTATTGCGAAAGAGAGAAAAAATGTATAAGTTAAGAGTATATCTTTTTGGTTCAAATTTCAAATAAAGAACGGCCATAAATGAATAGCGTTAGGCCGACCTTAAAATTATGTTTGTTTGCAGTTCCCCGACTGTACTTTAAGAGTGATGGGTCGGTAGGTAGGGAAAAAATTTTATTTTATCATCTTTGATGAATGTTTATCCGGCAATGACTCGGAGATAGATCAGTTTTTTATATCAAAATTAGTGCAATTACAAGAACAGTGACTGGCAAAGCGGATATTTTCAATATTGAAAAAGAAAATTAAATCTTTGGTGTATACTAATAACTATATAAAATCTGCTGAATAGGAATTCACCAAGGCAACCAGTTGAAAATGGAGGTAAGGGTAGGGACGGGAGATTTACATGTAGATTGATGAATTTGAAGCATAATACGAAATAAGGGTTTAATGTAGATGAGACAGCCGGGTAAGCTATTTGAAAATGGAAATAGGTAGACAGTATGAAAAGACACAACAAACAAACAAAAATGAACAAAAAGGCCACAAAACTAAAGCACTAGCAGTGTGAACCAGTAGTGCTCCGGAAGGGTAAGCATCATCTGCTCCATGCCCGGCACCTGAATAGGTTTTCAGGGGCTTTGGCTACAGAGCTGCCGGGCGCGTCCCCAGGTGGTGGATAGGGGAATGCCCCGTCTTTGCGGGGTAGTCAGGTCATAATACGGAAAGCCTGACCGCGAACCATTGTAGCCAAACTGTGTGGAGAAACGCCACGCTTCATGCAGTATAAAGACCCCTTCTATATTTCTCTAAAGAGAGCAGACGCACTGGATGTCGTATAGAAGGCTAAATTTCCTGCCCCTACCCATTTCTCCCCTTTTCCAGTGGCAATCAAAAGTCGTTGCCCTGGTTGTCCCTTCCACCTTTATTTCTTTCTTCTTTTACTTACAATTTGTTTTGAATTGATTAACTTGTTCTCGTCCTGATATAGCTGAAATATTGCTCATTGGACGTTAAACTCTAACTAATCAACAATCAATCATCTGCTCCACGCGTGGCACCCGTCACACTGCCAGTGAAAAGTCCGTGGACATGGGTAGGGACAGGATATTTACATTGGAATGATGAGCTCAAGATCTCGTAGGGATTATCTGCGACATATATGTGTTGTCTCCAAAACGTACTTGAGTAATCGAAGTCAAGTGTTATAGATGCGATTCTTTAAGCAATATTTACAATTTAAAAATGTAATGGGGAAAAGACCACCAGGGCAAGGAGTTGAAAATGGATAAATGGGTAGGGGCAAGAGAATAACATTTAGATTGATGAATTTGAACAAAAATACTATTTGAAGCATAATCGAGAAATAGAAATAAAGGTATAATACAGATGGGACAGTCGGGTCAGCAAAATGGAAATGGGAAGGGGCAGGATATTTACACAGGAATGATGAACTTAAGCTCTCGTTTGAGATTATCTGAAATATATATATATATATATATCGTCTCCTGCTCTTACTGGAGAAATCGAAGTCCGGTGCTATAGATATTTAAACAGTATTCACAAATTAAAAATCTAACGGGTAAGGGACCCTTGGGACAACGATGAAAATGGATAAATGGGTAGGGGAGGGATATTTACATTGATGAATCTGAAAAAATACTATCTGAAGCATAATCGAGAAATAAAGATATAAGATAGATGAGACAGCCGGGGCACTTATTTCAAAATGGAGAAATGGGAACGAACTTGAAAGCTCTCCTGTGGATTATCTGAAACATATATTGTCTCCATATCTTACTGGAGTAATCCAAGTCCAGTGTTATAGATATTCAAACAGATATTTATAAATTAAGAATCTAATAGGGAATATACTCCTGGGGCAACGATGAAAATGGAAAAATGGGTAGGGGCAGGACATTTACGTTTGGAAGGACGAACTTAAGATCTCTGGAGGGTTAAATACTTGAAGAAACATATATATTTCCAACTCTCGCTGGGTTAATTAAGGGGACGCGTCCAGTCCAGTTTTGATGTATACTACAATTTAAACAGTATCTACTAAATCAGAATTTATTAATTAGAATTCATATTAGAATATAATCGAAGATTGGCAAAAAAATTGTGTATGCCTTAACAGGGAATCACCGTCCTCACATTTTATTATTAGATAATTATATCTTTATTGTATGGTCTACTGTGTTTTAACTGTGCATCTGTTAAATAAATAAGAAATTTTACTAGGATACGAGAATGTCCGTGCAAAATATTTGAAAGTCAGTGTAAGGAAATAGGGTCATCAATGTCCCCGAAATGTAAAACCCGTGTCACGATATCACCGCTCCCAAGTCGACTTTTTTATTGAAAGGTTTTCTTGCTGAAATTGATTGATTGATTGATTGAATATTGTTTAACGTCTACTCAGCAATATTTCAGCTATATCAAGACGAGAACAAGTTTGTTGATAAATAATCACTTTGGGGTATGGAAATGGCCATGGGACGGGAAATTCTGACTGCCACTGGAAAAGTAGGGTGAAATCGTCAAGGGCGGGGAATTTAGCCTTGTAGCCGATCACCTACGGACCACCCCAAAAAGAGCTTGCTACAAGGGTTCTTTAACGTGCAGGAAGCGTGGCATTTCTTCCAACACGTGGACCTGAGTTTACATCCCATCCGAAAGATGGGTTGTGTATTTATTAATCCCGCACAACCACGGAATGGGTCCTATTTCTATATCCCGGGACCCTCGGGGTCAGCCTCCGTTTAGGAGGGGTCACACCCCGCAAGCCGGAGATACTGGGTCCTATTTCTATATCCCGGGGTTCCCTCGGGGTCCTCTGTTAGGATGGCTCATACTCCAAGCTCAGAGGATGCTGCGGGCCTATTCTTCAGCCGGGACCGCGCACGGCGGTGCTGAAATTGAGATGTCATTTGGATTCACAATAATTTTTTGAGAAAAATATTGTTTGGAAGTTATTATTGTGCAATGTGATCTCGATGTGTAACCCTTACCACTATCTCGATACCAAAATCTGATATATTATGTAATCTTTTCCTGGCACATTTATGGTTTACGCATTACAAAGAATTTTTATTCCAATGCAAATCCTTAACGTTCATTAATCTTGAATATTTTACAGTCATTTAAATATCTGTGATCTAAATTGCAAACCGTTTCACATGACTTTTGAGATTTCGCTGGGTCAACCGGTAAGCGTTGGGTCGCATAGGAAGGTCAACCGGGGAACAAGAAATTTCGATATAATATAACAGCTACACCTGGGTCAAGCACTATCTAGGGTGGTAATTGTATATTATGTAATTTAAAGCTTCGAAGTTGAGCTTCTCAGTTGATTGAAATTTAAATAAAATAAAAGTTGATGAGCTGGAGTTAAACGTCCATTGAGCAGTATTTCAGCTATATTAAGACGAAAACAATTCAATCGATTCAAAACCATTTTCAATAAAAGAAGAAAGAAATAAAGGTGTCAGGAACATCCAGGGCAACGAATTTTTATTGGGATTGGAAAAGGGGAGAAATGGGTAGGGGCAGGAAATTTAGCCTTCTCTACGCCACCAAGTCCGTTTGCTTTCCTTAGAAATATATAGAAGGGGTTTTAATGCTGCACGGAGAGTGGCTTGAGAGTGGCTTGTCCTTTCTCCACACAGATTGGCTACAATGGTTCGAGATCAGGCTTTCCGTATTATGACATGACTACTCTGCAGAGGCAGGCCATTCCCCTCAGCCCCAACTGGTGACGCGCCCGGCAGCTCTGTAGCCGGAGCTCCTGAAAACAATCTGAAAATTGAAGTGAAATAAAATAAACAATAAAATCAATAGCTTTCATTATAACTAATTTATTGTATTTCCCGATTTGCTAAACATTTTTTATGAGATCTAAAATAACATGAACAATATTTTGTCAGATTTTGGTTTGAGAATTTCTGGTCCTGTTACATATTTTGGACACTTCAATATCATATTTATCTTATAAAATCTAGTCTGAAGTTTGCCTTGGCAGATCGCTTCATCTATCTTTTAATACATTCTCCCGTGTAATAATTGCTCATTTTAAATCTCTCATGTCTTGTTCACCATCAAGGGGTACCTTATGTTTTAAAATAGCGGACCGTACCTTAAATGAGTGAAGAACTCGTCCTTGGCTGGAAATATGTCAACAATAATCGTACGTGGTTTCCATACATTGGTATCATGAACGCTTGACACGCAAGTACTGTTACCGCAAATGTCGAGCCTACACTTGATACAAATCTTTTTACGTCGGAACATAAATGACTGTGACGTTCCGGACCCGGAACGAAATATTTAAAAAAAATATCATTATTTTCGAAGCAATAAAATTTTGTCAGTCGGGACAATTTTTGAGGGTCGGTCGGGGAACAGCAAACAAACAATATTTTAATTTAGGCCTTATAAAAACTCATTGTAAGAGTTAACGAGGAATTTACCGCGATACCACGACAGGGAACAAAAAATTCATGTGAATTTTAAGTGTAAACTAGAGCCATTTCCGTCTTTTAAGGAGAGATGATATTCCGATCGGACAAACAAGAAATCACATGTTATACCTACCAACTTTTAAAATTCTCGAATTTTCATGGGGGAGGGGGTTGATGCGTGAGAC
>MJUU01011585.1:132746-142995 GCA_002080025.1 Modiolus philippinarum
AATAATAATAAAAATAAGAGTTTGAAATGAACACATAACAATTTAAAATATCAGCGAAAATCACCTTTTGACTATCGAACTTGATGAAAAAAGTAAAGACAACAAGAAACACTTATAATCATTGGAATTGTCAAACAAAGGTCACACTTCACAATTAAAACACAAATGAGAAAAATTGAACAAAAAACAACGATAGTAAATCGGGGCAGCTTTACTTGGAACCGACACCAACAAAACCCATCGCCGAGGTCAAACAGGTTTTTTAGCATCTAAATCTCAATTTCTCTATCCCGTTTTGCAAAAGTAAAGTAAACATTCAAATAGAACTCAATATAGAGAACTACAATACCCGGCATTAATCTTAAATGAGCAGAAAAGAATGAGACAGAACGAAATTTTGGGTATAACCATTGGAAGACATTTTCAATTTTGAATTCTATTTTTTTAACATTATTTAAAAGTCAAATTACGGTGTAGAAATACCAAATCCCGAAACTCAAAGACTGAACATCAAACGGTTTATTGTGTGGTTTTGACAGCAAGCTCTAGTTTTCAAACAGTTCAAATACAAAAATTTACAATTTCAGTGTTCTCCCGTCATTTTGTTTTAATATTCGATTTTGTTCATCCTTAATTTGTTGTATGATAATACTGTTGTATAATGGCGTCTCTCTTGTAGATCTGTCGTTAATTAATTATTGTTTGTTTATGTTTTCCCGCCGGTGCTGTAGGAATCCATTCGTCATTTACACTTCCCCAAATGAATTGTCTTTCACTAATGTGATTAGCTGGCTCTACTTGACGCAATCTGAATAATTCATGTTCTTCTCATCAAAAAAGAAGCCTGTAGAAAAAAGTCGAACCAACATTCATTTGAGACCAAACATGCAAAAATATGAAAAATGTCTCCGTCAGGTTTTTAGAAATTTTATAAAAAATAAATGAAGCATAAGAAATGAAAACTCTTCAATCATTAATAATGATTCCAAATTGTATGTAATTTTTCGTGCATGTAATATTTTTGTTTGATATCAAAGACTTGATGTTGTTTGCCTTTCTCGATGTACCAAGATTAATGACAAAAATAAACAATTGTAAATGAATTTATGATGCAGAGCGAAAGGACGTCTTGAATAATTTTGATTGATTAGAATGTTATAATTATTTCAAGCAATACACATCTTTTATCGTCTGCTGTTGAGATGATAATAACTCAAGTGCCAAGACTATTTTTATTGCTTTTTTTACTGATCTGACCCATTTTTGGTATTCTAGAATAGTGGTGTTAAGGCCCTTGCATTGTGTGGAACTATGTGGACTGATTGAGGCTTTCTTTTTTTACACTTGAGAACCGCAAAAAAAATGATACCCGCGAATAGGATAATTTCTAAGAAAATAGGCAGTGTCGAATATATGTTTTGAACACCAAAGACACAACACCTTAATTATTGTTCTTTATCTAATTAAATCATGTGCGGAATGAATAAAGTGAACATAAATATTTCATTCATTTTTCGTGGTGAATTCACAAAACTTCTCGTAGCCATGTCATATACGATCGGACTTTGCGATCGAATATTTCCATAAGGAAACTAATGTTTTAGTTTAATCTGGAAATGTCAGACAGTTTCGGAAAGGTTTCAGTTAATAATATCAATCAGCCGTAGGTAGGAGATGTTATATCGCTATTTATTGGGAAAGGGTCAGAGACAGATATTTTCTTCCAGCTTTCACGCCGTTCAGAAACATAAAAATTCCCAGTTAACACGTTATTACCAGAAACAATGAAATAACTATAACAGTAAAACGGGAATAAAATGTTACTCATTTGAAAATCTAATTAAAACTGTTACCGGGGAACATCGAATTAAGACCAATAATTCAATCAGAAACGTTTTAAACGATTTGGTTATCATTTTTTTGTCTTTGAACTTAAGTTTCTTTAGTTGTATTACAAACTTCAGCTTTAAGAGCATAGATATTTAGCACTCTGTTTTTATATCATATTCCTTACTTTGGACATTGTAAATGAATTTGCCTGCGAAAAATGTAGTTTCTTAATAAATATGAATTGCAATTTATATATCGCAACAATAGGTGATATCCAGGTTCATGGTAGGATCTGGTTTGCACTCCCTAATTTATCATTTTGTAAGAGTTATCTTTCTTGGATGTGGACAACTACAAATATTCAAGACTTCAAAGTAGGTGTTTTATTCACACAGATCTCATTGAATTAATCTTAAGTGATTTTGTACTGATTATAGAATCTTTAAAATCATCTGACATAAAAATATTTTCTTTTATACTATCATTTATTTTACTTCCAAACCATGAAATCAGTTGCCTGTCACTGACAGAAATATTTTATTTCCTTTGACCATAGTTCCAAAATGTATTACTCCTTTTGCTTCTCATATTGGCAACTTTGATTTTCTCACAAATAATTCCGTTTTTGAAAAAATCACGTTAGAATATTTCTATTTTCCTTAGTGCTCATTAAAACAAGGAATTGGGAACCAGTTTTTGTCCACACCGGGATCTGTCTTAAAGTATAAATAAGGGAGTGCAGACCATGAACTTGGATATGGTCTATTGGTTGCCGTTAAAGGTCACCGTGAAGCCTTCAACAATTATAAAGTTGGTGATACAGATTGTTCGACAAGAGCCAAAGCACTAGCCACTCATATTTCTACATCGACTCGTATTTGATTTTGACAATATTCGTTCTGTTTTCAAAATTTTCACGCATTTATTTCCATATTCGGTGTGGCATTTACTTGGTTTTCTATAGAAATTTTACATGGAAAAATGCATACCGTCATGAACGAGGTATAAGCAGAACTTACTATGAGATATAATTGAATCTCATCGTTGAATGCCTCATGGTGACTTCAAGATGAAGAACAACAATAAAAGTGTGGCTAAATCATAA
Source organism: Modiolus philippinarum (assembly GCA_002080025.1). Lineage (NCBI taxonomy): Eukaryota > Metazoa > Mollusca > Bivalvia > Mytilida > Modiolidae > Modiolus > Modiolus philippinarum. The sequence goes on from MJUU01011585.1 coordinate 135,682, forward strand.
AGTTTTACCATGTTTATGTTTATGTGGAGACCTTGTCTCATGTGCATTTAATCAATGGTGAATAAAAGGATATGGAGTAAATGCACATGAGACAAAGTCTCTACAAATACATGGAAAAAAAACAAGCAAAGGAACAACGCTTTTATTGTTGTTCTTCATCTTGAAGTCACCATGAGGCCTTCAACAGTGAGCTTTGCTCATACCTCATAGTAAGTTCAAGACGGCCCCTGGAACCGGATTAAGCGGAATTCTTTTCTAATTGTCGAGCAACGCTACATCCACGTCTTCATTGGTCATGAATATCTTTTCATTGTTTGAGACATACATGTATGAATAAGATAATAAAAAACATAACACCCACAAATTAGGATTGATTAAATGATTTGTTAAAGTTAAATGTACAGTGAGCAATACTTCAACTTTATCAAGACGAGAACATGTTAATCAATAAAGAAAGAAATAAAAATGAAAGAGACAACCGGGGAGAGTTTTGATTGCCACTAGACAAGGGAAGAAATGGGTAGGGAGAGGAATTTTAGCCTTCTATACGACCTAATGAGTCTGCTCTCTTTAGAAAAAATATTAAGGGTCTTTATACTGCATGGAGCGTGGCGTTTCTGCACAATGGATCGCTCTCTGACTTTCCGTATCATGATCTGACCACCCTGCATAGACAGTTCATTCCCCTATCCAACACGTGGGGACGCGCCTGACAGCTCTCGATGTAGCCGGGTCCCTGAAAACCGATTCAGGAGCAGGGGACAGAGTTGATGGGAAATGCCAGCTTCTTCAAATTTTGAAATACTTATTTGAAATTGCAACTTTTTCTTAGGTCATATGAATTGATTTTTTAATTCATATTTTTCTTTTCAGTAAAATCGTGATTTTTTCCACACAATAATTTCAATATTTAAAGAAAACTTTTATTTTTGTTCCTCTCTAACAATGTAAATTTACTTATTTTATTTCAAATGATAATTCCTGCTACCCCGAAATTTGTAATTGAACATGGAGAGGAAGGTAAAAGTAATAATCTAAAATATTGAAGTGATACATGTAATGACTAAATATGTCGGATAATATTTTTTTTATATTTTAAGACGGCAGTAGAATCTAAGCCTAAGCTTGTTTTGTTGAAATCCGGGTATTAATTAATATCCAATCATGTTTATTTTAATTCATTTGATAAGATTACAGTAATAATAAACCAAGATCAAAAACCAAAGATCTACAAGCTTAATATGCTATTTTTAAATATGGTAGAACTTTATCTCAATTTTTGACAGTGATAGTTTATTTTATTTTTTATTCATTTTTACTAATCTTATTTCTTGTTCTTCGAAATTCAGAATAGAGGCCTACATAACTAACAGATTCAGATTCATGGTCTTTGAAGATTACGAAAGTAGACATAAGTTTTTATTTCTTTTCGTTATTATTTTATTTTTTATATTATAAGAAAAGTTTCAGTCTGTTGAACATAGAAATTTATTGAAATTTACTGTTTTTATCAAAAAATGCCTAAAAATACTGAGGCTTCATTTCCTGTATGACACTCGGTTGATGTTCAGGTACAGCAATATAGAAGTAGGACCCAGGAGCCCAGGTTGCGAGGTACAACCTTTACAAATAGGTGTACTTGGTTGTGCGGGATTAATAAATACAAAATTAGGCATTCGGATGAGATGTAAACTCGGGTCCAAATATTGGATGAAATGCCACACTTTCTGCATGTTTAAGAACCCTTGTAGCAAGCCCGTAGATAATCGGCTACAAGGCTTCATTTAACGCCTCTTTCGATTACACTTGCTGTTATTACCGTCCCGTGGCCCTTTCCACAAAGAAAATTGATAAAGCATTTGCAAATTTGTTCTCGTCTTGATATTGCTGCTACGTTTCCGAATGGACGTTAAGCAATATCCAGTCTTGTGTTTATTTGAATAAAATATACATTTGCGCCACTTGTTCTTAAATGCTTGATGAAGAACAACGATAAAAGCATTGTTCCATTGCTTGGGATTGCCATGTATTTGTAGAGACTTTGTGTCATTAGCATTTTCTCCATATCCCTTCATTACTTATTGTATGTATTTCAGTATTGTTTTTATTTCAGACGGTTTGGAACAAAATGTGCAGGATGCGAGAAGGGAATACCCCCAACGGAAGTCGTACGTCGTGCACAGGATAATGTGTATCATCTAGAGTGCTTTGCTTGTTTAATGTGTGGACGTCAGCTTAATACTGGTGACGAATTTTATTTAATGGAAGACAGAAAATTAGTTTGTAAAACAGACTACGAGTCGGCAAAGGCTAGAGGTACGCTTTAATGAATGTTAAAATCTGTCTTTATTTGATCTCGTTGATATGCTTGATATGACACAGCATTTCATCGTTTAAGTGCATTGTGGGTGTACACAACACAAGGTGCTAAGGATGTAAATTTTAAAATATTATGCCGAACCATATATCTGATTAGCTAAGTATGCAAATAATCAAAAGCAATGCACTGTAGGTAAACCGAACACAAAATATTTTTGATTGACTAAAGAAGTAAATCTTGAAACTAAGGCGCATTGTTGGTACACGGATAACAATATATTTCTAATTGGTCAAGGGTGTAAATATTAAATCTAATGCATTGTGGGTACACCGACCCCAAGATATAAGTATAAAATACTTAACGAAGTTACTGGGAATTTATTTTCTGCATTTGCGCATTTCGACAACTTATGTCTCTTCAGTGCAGATAAAATCTAAACCTTTGGCAGACCACAAACTCAAAGATGATTAAAAACTGATAGAGAGCAAATATCCAATATGATCTAAATGTAAAGCCAAAAATCAGCTAAGGACAGAGCTTTGCATGAGGGAGATACTCCATAGTTTTCAACAAAATTTACAAAAGTTTAGATATTGTAAGGTTTCAAAAATAATCGGCTTTCAGGTCAGCACCGAAGTATTGACTACTGGGCTAGTGAATACCCTCGGGGACTAACAGTCCACCAGCAGTGGCATCGACCCAGTGGTAACAAATATCTAAATACCGAAGTACTGTGAATTTATTTTCTGCCAATGCGTTTAAATGTTGAAACTATACACCGAACACAAGGTTTTTTTTTAACTGGATAAGGACCTCATGTAGGTACACAGCCCTGAAACATGATATTTCAGATTAACTAATGATGTTAATGTTGAAAAATGCATTGCGGGTACGCCGAACATTACACCGAATTAGAGGTCATCATTTTAAACAATTAATTTCGGCATCATGACTTACATCAAAACAAATAATACCGAAAGCAAAAGAAGCGTGAAAGTTAAACATGAATAGCTTTCGTCATGTACACAATAAATTTTTAAAGGGAAACACGTCTTTTGGGGTAAAAGATATACATTTGGACCATTGGGGACACATTGACTTTAAACTCCACAGAAGCTGTGCACATTTAGAAAGGAAATGACCCTACGAATTTTCTTTCCAAGTAATAATATTTCAATGGTACATACATTTTTACATTTGTCTTAAGGTTTAATATATACAATTAACTAAAGGAAACTTAATCCCAACTTAAATTTGTTTTGTTCATCATCGACATGCAGAGAATAAGAAAAAATGTGTAACCACAAAGGAAATAATAAAAGGAAGGCAGTTCTAAAACAAGACCGAGAGTAAAAGACAAAAACAAATCGAGACAAATTCGTGTTTCCTTTTCTGGAATAATGCTGTAGTAATCTTATTAGTTGCTAGATTGGAAATAAATTAATCTGATTACTACTAAATGACAAAATATTCATCCGCGAACATGAAGCTTAGAGTACATACAGTAACGTTCCTGTATATTTACTTTGGTATTAAGAAATGTCTGTCTGGATCCTAAAGGGAATCAACAAAACCAGACAAGTTATCAAGAAAGGGCAGACATATTTAATATTTGGTAATAATGAATGAAATGATATGTTGGTAATATTATTGGTAATGTCTTTTTATCTTCGGTATATTTTTATCTATTACCAATGGGCCGATACCTCCGCTGGTGCACTGTTAGTTCCTTGGGTATTCACCAACCCAATAGTCAGTACTTCGGAACTTGTCCGAAAACCGATTTTATTTTGAAACTTGCAATATCTAAATGTAACAAAATTTTGTTTAAAAGTAAGAAGTATCTCCCTCGTACATTGGTGTCGTTGGCTAATTTTGAATTTTCCATTTAGATCCTATTTGTTATTTGTTCTCTGGCAGCCTTTACACGTATTTCGGTTTATGGACTTCCTAATGTTCTCTTTTGGTCTTCTGCACTGAAGAGACATAAGATGTCGAAATTCGCATCTGCGGAAATTAAATTCACAGTGACTTAGGTAATTTGTTATTTTTTATCGTGAGACACTCAACATTGTCTCGTTCACGACTCGTGAGCTTGACGATGCTAACGTGAGTACGACTTTTAAAACATGATTGTTATTTTATCTTTCAGGATTTTTCAAGTTAGTTTCATATTAGTTTTCCTGTCATTTTGCATTTTAATAAAATTCATTCAGTCTTGCAAACTTTAATGTTTTAATCTTCAAAGCTTTTAAGAGACCCAGTAACAATAAATTCAAAGTCTAATTGGTGCTTTGTATGCACAGAAGATCTTGTTTTTCCGGTAATAGTGTACTTTGTTGTCTTCCCTTATCCGTTTATGAAATCAATAGAGCAATAAAACCAAGAGATGGATCTAATTTTAGGATTTGTTTTATGTTTGGATGTTTTTCAAAATTCTCTTGAATCATGATTGCCTTTGAATAATATGCATTGGTATGGATGCAGAAAACCCTATTAGTTTCAGGTTTCCGGATAACACGATGCCATCATTTGGTCGTACTATCATAGCAATGTCGTAAAATATCAGGTTCTAAACTCGTCTATCCGTATTAAGTTGAAGTTATGAATAATTTTTCTTCAGAGACCGAACATGGGCCTTTGAGAATTGAGAAATATGGTAAATTCTACACAATGACTTTTTAATACCTTGATTTAAGCCTCAGGTAGAAGACTTTATATCATTTTTGATATTTTATCTTTTGTGACACCTGCGATCCAGGGTGATCGATCATCGTTATTGCTTAACACGAGAGATGTCGTGTGTTTAATTCCATAATCAAATTGCAATTAGATACATTTTGTTTCTAAAATAACATAGAAAATTTGCAAGTGATGAATTTTAGTGTCCCAAGAGATCTTTGATAACAGTTTACCAGTTTTATGAGCAAAATAAAATACGAACTATAAAAATCAGTTTCGTATATCATTTATTTGACTTCTCAGGTAAACGTCAATCAAAGAAAGAATTTTCAAAAAATATATTTCTTACTCTTAATTAAATTACATCCATTTCATTTAAGAACATCATATGTTTTTATATATTTCACTTTATATTAAAATTGATATTTAACAATTATATTAAGTAATTTTGAAAGAAAAAAAAATAGATTAAGTGAACAGACGAAACGTGGGAACAGACTTTGTGCATGCACTAAACATGTTATACAAGCTGATACCGACTGAAATGATTAGTTTGATAGGTATTTTGGTTATAGGTAAGAGATTTTGCCCTCTGAATATCGGTCCTTTGGAAAAATATGATTTTCAGTTTAACATATTTCTTTACAGAGTATGATCTAGATGCTGCAAACAAACGACCAAGAACAACAATTAATGCAAAACAGTTGGAAGCTTTAAAAAGGGCGTACAACGAAAGTCCAAAACCTGCTAGACATGTGAGAGAGCAACTTAGCTCAGAAACGGGATTAGATATGAGGGTTGTTCAAGTGTGGTTTCAAAACAGAAGAGCAAAAGAAAAACGACTGAAGAAGGATGCAGGTCGTAAACGTTGGAGTCCCTATTTCCGGCAATTAAAACGTAATGGGGATCCAGACAGTTCACAAAGCGCGGATGAGAGATCAGACGATGGCCTGCTGGACTGTCCTTACAGTAAGTACATCACTTCAGTTAACAAAGAAATGATATGGAGTAAATGCAAATGAGACAAAGCCTCTACAAATACATGGTAAAACCAATCAGTGCAACAACGCCTTAATTGTTGTTCTTCATCTTAAAGTCACCATGAGGCCTTCAACAATGAGCTTTGCTCATACCTCATACCATGAGGCCTTCAACAATGAGCTTTGCTCATACCTCATACCAAGTTCAAGACGCAACGGTTTGAGCGAAGATCATCGCTAGTTGTCGAGCAACGCTACATCCATGTTTCTTTTTGCCCATGGATGCAGGATTGTCAACAAAAATGATTGTCAGGCATGAGTCAACATTAACGTTTTAGCAATTAAGACACATTCATAAATTTGGTTGAACCAGCTTAGTGACCACCAGTATCGCTTAAAATAAATTGGATACTAGTACTGACATTTCACTATAAAGTGACCATCTGAGCAAAATTCCCTTTTAATGATCTCATTATGCAGGTTTGACTGTACTGTGTTGTACAGAAATAGAATGCGAAAATTGAAGTAGTAAATGATCATTTCTGCAATGATTTATAAAGTGTCAATCTTCATTTTTCGTCATGACGATGTAGTGTATTACAAATTTTGTCAATAAAGTGCGACAAATTCAATCTATACGTTTACTGCAGAAATTGCTACTAAACATCTTTGACAAAATTATGGCTATCACTATTTCTCACAATCGTGAACAACAAAATACCTAAGTTTCTGTTAATTAAGGGAAATCTACAAAGTTATTCTATCATATAAATGTAGAATGATAATTAAGAAAAGAAAGAAAATTAAGAAAAAAATATATACATCCTAAATAGGGTCTAGAATAATAACAATAAAGGCGTTGTTGCACTGCTTGGTTCTAATATGTATTTGTAGAGACTTTGTCTCATGTGCATTTACTCCATATCCTTTCATTGTTTATTTCTGTAAGTTTCGGCACGTGATGCCGTGACATCACTCTAAAACTGAACCTTTCCTCTCGAAAACATGACGTCAGGGTATATTGACGTTCTTATTGTGCTTTTGTTATGTCATATATTAAAACTGCAAAGTCCGCTAGCAAATTTATGTGCTCGAAATATATGAATTTAACAAAACTTGCAGCTAGAACCCAATATTGTGTACATTGATGTATTCACCAAAGGAAACTTCACACTTCAAAACAAATTTCATCCACTTGCTACAACAATTAATTTAAACTACTCGCTTCAACAATTAATTTCAACTACTTGCTACAACAATTACTCTCAACAACTTGCTACAACAATTAATTTCAACTACTAGCTACAACAATTACTCTCAACAACTTGCTAC
>MJUU01011585.1:143088-168259 GCA_002080025.1 Modiolus philippinarum
CAACAATTAATTTCAACTACTTGCTACAACAATTACTCTCAACAACTTGCTACAACAATTAATTTCATCCACTTGCTACAACAATTAATTTAAACTACTTGCTTCAACAATTAATTTCAACTACTTGCTACAACAATTACTCTCAACAACTTGCTACAACAATTAATTTCAACCACTTGCTACAACAATTGATTTCAACCTTTTGCTACAACAATTAATTTCAACTACTAGCTACAACAATTACTCTCAACAACTCGCTACAACAATTAATTTCAACCACGTGCTACAACAATTAATTTCAACTACTTGCTACAACAATTACTCTCAACAGTTTGCTACAACAATTAATTTCAACTACTTGCTACAACAATTACTCTCAACAACTTGCTACAACAATTAATTTCAACCACTTGCTACAACAATTACTCTCAACAACTTGCTAGAACAATTAATTTCAACCACTTGCTACAACAATTACTCTCAACAACTTGCTACAACAATAACTTTCAACAACTTGCTACAACAATTAATTTCAACTACTTGCTACAATTAATTTCAACTACTTGCTACAACACTTACTTTCAACCACTTGCTACAACGATTAAAAACAACCAGAAACTTATAGGTGAACAACTGTAAGATGCAGTGGTGTGCTATCTTTAAAGTATAGTGAATTGACTGTTGCTGTCGTATTTGATGTTAATTATGATACTTGTTAGGGACTAGATATTTTACTATTAGCAATACCTTGTACTGTCTAAGAGAACAACGCAAGCTTATGGATCCCCGAAAAACAAACGCACTGTTTCCGAAAAAAGGAGCGGAGAAAAAATCTTGAAATCGATTTGAGCTTTCATCTTGCTATTCTTTCAATAGACAGTTAATAAATTATATTTTATATACCGCAAAAAACCAGTATTAAGCAGAACTGTACGTGGTAGAATTCATTTGCGCAAACTTGTCATATCAATCGGGCTAGTAGGTTCATACTTTAATCATAAAGAATCTGGATTAAAAAAAGGACATACGGGAATTACGTATTACTTAGACACCAAAAATACAACCTTTATTATTTTGAGTGTCCTGATCTTTTTCTCTAGGGAAATAGTCAACAAGACTTTTCCCCCAGGGACAAAACTCATCCGTTCAAAATCTGATCTGGCTTTTTTGTCAAAATAGTCAATTCATCTGCAATTAATTAAATTAAGAATATATACATATATATTGAGGTATGATAGTATGATGAAGATGTCATTTCACTTATATGGTGTAAATAATGGGTTATTATGATACATTACATACAGTAAATCATATTTTTTTTTCATTGCAGTTGATGATGATCTCGATGACTTAGATGATGTTGACAATAGCCGTTTGTCAGGTGATATGTTTAGTTCGGGACAACCATTAGACAGAGAGCCAAATATGGGACAGGTTCCCGTTGTACCACCAGGAACACCTCCGATAGATTCTTGGTCACATTTTTCAAACATTCCGCCCAATTCCAACGGATTTATTGGCCGACAGTCTCCGAACATTCCTCTATCTAATCATCATGGCTCACATCTTATGTCAATGGAAAATATGGCAATGGTAGGAGGTCCCCGGATGATGGCCCCTGATATCAACGACAATAATACTTTTTCGGATTATCCACCACATACACAGAGTCATGTTGAGGTGTACTAAAACGGTTTTATTGTCTATACATGTTTTGTGCCATTGTTAAGTAGTTACCATGGTAACATTGATGAAATAATAATATCAACATTTCTGTACATAGAATGTCTTGACATGTAGATTTTTTTAATCAAATATCTTCAACAAAAAAGACTACTTAAACATAATTATTATAATTATTTCAACGTTCAAATATTACAATAATATAACAATTTAATTCTATTGATATTATTTGATTTTATTTATATTGTTATCATTTAATAATTTTATTATTTAATTTATGTATTACCGTTTTTTTATGTTGTTTTCGTTTCTCCTAGTGCAATATTTTTGTTATGTTTTTTTATCATACAATGCATTTCATTGACCATGTTTAGAAATGGATTGTGTTTTTATTGATATATAATATACTCTACCCTATGAGGAGGATGAAAACAATTTCGATTTTGTTTTGTGTAAATCGTTTTTCAACTAACTATTCGACAAAGATCAATAATATAATGTTAAAAAATATATTATTTTAATGGAATTTAAATGAAAAAAATATAAGAACAAATTAATCTCCCTAAATATTTTATGCCGATTTAGCACATAAACAAGTCATTTAATTATTCTACTTTCTTACTCCAGGTCCAGTCATTGATTACATGTAAATTCACAGTAACATCGGTATTTAGTTATGTATATAACGAAGTAAACAAAACTCTTATCATAGACCGGCGTTAGTGTAATGGTTTGAGTTCTTCAAAGCCATACCTCTCTACAAGTTTCATTACACCAATAGACTCAACACAGGCATATCCGTAAAAATAGCTTAAATAAGTAAGCAACGAAATACCAAAACTTCAGTAAATATGGGTTCTTTGATAACTTATGTCTCTTCAGTGTAATTAATTATCGGGAAATTTTAAGGCAAAGGTCAAAACAAAAGAAAAAAAAATAGGAGAATCCCTGCAATCACTTAAAGATTGCACGACTGGTAAAAATATTGTTTATATAGTCACAAGCAAAACTAACAGTAACTGCCGTTTTGATATTTTATTTGATTCGAATTCACAAAAACACAATAACCGAAAATATATTATAGCAATAGATATGGTGATAGGAAAAATGAAAGAATATGGAGTGAATGTACATGTGACAAAAACGCACACGATACATTATCAAGGACAGTGCTTTTATTCTTGTCTACATCTTGATGTCGCCTGAGGGTCTTCAACAAGAGGTGAACAATATTCACCCCTTCAAGCGAGATCAAGAATGGTTTGTTTTTGCTTTAAATAAACATTCTTTGTGAATAAATTCGGTATCTTAATGTCTTTTACATATATTTTTTTAGTCATGAACGCGTGTTTGATCAAAATTTCTGAACTTTTACATAACGAACCGTCAGCCGTTTTCGATTTAGTGTTAAAGCAAAATTAACCATCAATATATCTATTACTCTTTTCATGATCCTACGAAACGACAATAAAAAAAATTCATAGTTAGAGTGCAATATTTTGTTTACATGTAATATCAGATTACATTTGTATATGTTTTACTTATTTAAAATATTACTATATTTCTCATGGTGAATAAAAAGGATATGGAGTAAATGCACATGACACAAAGTCTCTACAAATACATAGTAAAAACAAGCAAAGGAACAACGCTTTTATTGTTGTTCTTCATCTTGAAGTCACCATGAGGCCTTCAACAATGAGCTTTGCTCATACCTCATAGGCATGTAGGCAGAGCTGATAAGTTGTTGAAATCTATGTGATACCGTATATCGGGATTTTTTCGCGTGTGTCTAATTTTCGCTATGTTCGCGGTAGGCAACCATACGCGAATTTTAGCCTCGGCGAAAATTTCACTTAACATTTAGATACATTAGGTTGAGTATAAAAACGCGAATTATAAACTTAGCGAATTTTTCACTGGCCTGTTTAACACCAAAATCGCGAACAAAAGCCGACGCGAAAATAACCCGATATACGGTAATTTCTTTATAATAAAGCTTTGAACTAATAGTTATTTTTAAAATTGTTTTCTTGAAGTACGAATTTGAATTTAGCAAACGTTGTTTCTCTTGTTTGATATTCCGGGAGATCGTTGGTTGTGTGTTTGAAAAAGCAACAGAAGTAATATATTATTTACAAATTCAAGAAGCGCGTTTCTCTAATTTCTATCCAGTTTTCACACTTTCTGAGTGGTGTGGAAACATTTGTTCTCCTCTCGTGACATTTCCCGCCAAATTCATTCGGAATACAATCCTCGGTGTTTTTCGTCCAGTCATTAGAAAAACAGTTTCCACAACTTAAACACGTTAATTGTGAAATTTCTCACATCTCGATAAATAAATTTTCAAATGTTTAAAAGCTGGGCAAGCCTCGCTTCAAACATTTGCAAAATTTATTTAACTCGATGTGAGCAATTTCATAATCAACTAGTTCTCGTTATGGAAACTATATTTCTCAAACTATCTATCAGCTTTTACATCTTTCGATTTCTGAATTTACAATATTTTGATTTTATCTTCATTGAAGAGACTAAAGTTGACACAATTGTCACATGCAGAAACTATTCACAATAACCTAAGTATTTTGTTATTTATCTTTGTCAGGTTTGTTTTCTTTGAAGATACTTCCAAATGAATTCATTGAAAAGTTTAACTAAACAAAGACGCTGAAAATATACTCTCTTCGTTGATTTTGCAGGCAAAGATCTCTTATTAAAACTCCTCTTAATCATCAAAGTCATAGTTCAGGAAAAAGGTTTTCAGAAGGATGATGGTTCTATTATATCATCAACATCTATTTGGTATTACCAAAGACGTTCTTTGCATCGTACGCCTTGGCAAATTTTCATCACAAAGTTTTTTGACAATGCTTCTGTTAAAGATAGCTGAAAAAAATTATATTAGCTCCATTTAATGTAATCATACTTGACAATAAAGGTTGTTTCCTGGTTTTATACATCAAAGCAAAACCAAGTATAAACAATCAAATAATAATTCTATATGTACATACAATATCTACATATTTATGTTTACTTTTGTTATTTATATGTATACAGTTTTATTTTTAATGTATTTATTTCAGTGTTCAGAAATTAAATGCAGTAATAAAGAATACAATTTAAGCAGTCTTGTTCATTTGATGATTTATGCGGAGGCAATAAGAAAATTAATGATTTGATATCTTTGCTAATTTGGTTTTTTGTTAAACTTTTTAAAAAGCTGACAAACTAAGTCTACACTATGCAAAAGAGGGTTATACAAAAATTACCGAACAGAGTTGTAAAGAAACGAAATGAATGTTTGAGACGGAATTTTTTGAAGCCTTGATGAATAAGGCGGTCACGGAGATAACTATGGCTAACGAGAAATAGAAAAAAAGAAGGGAAACGGGGAATGTGTCAAAGAGGCAACGACCCAAAGGGAAGTAATAACAACTCAAAGACACCATAAGATTTTCAATGAACGGTGAGGAAACCCCACAACCAACGGCAAGTCTGAGTCGGCCCCTAAATAAAGAGTAATCAAGTTCAGCGAAATAAACACCATCCTAGATTCCAGTAGACATAAAGTAAACTAAGTAGAAAACAGACAAGACACATAAAGACTTAATAAATTTCCTGACTTAGGACAAGCGCAAACCTGCTTCGGCGGGGTTAAACTAGTTTATTGGGCCCAAACCTCCCCCTAGCCAATGTGATAAATCAAAAAACAATAGTAACAACAGTAAAATTTTGTTCGCAACAGGACTGAGTCAATTGTGAAAAATGAAACTGAAAGAACTAAATATTCAGACATTAACATGAAATCACAAAAGACTACTAGCAGTTAACTGACATGCCAGCTCCAGACCCATTACCAACTGACAAATAAAATTATGTACCGTCAGTATATGATTTCCACCAAGATGCCTTCCCGTGAGGGGTTAAGCATAATGGTTTCATGCATATACCAGAATACATATCACGTGCCCATGCAATACTGATTTTATAATTTTAGAATGCGTTTAGTTAAGATGCAAAGACCCTTAGAATGCGTTTAGTTAAGATGCAAAGACCCTATAAAAATCAATGTTTATACCAAAGAAGGCCATACGTAATGATCTGACGACATTACCGCAATTAAAACACTTATGAATTAGACGATATAAAGTTTTTTTTTCTCTTTTTGTAAGACATTATCATAAAATAAGGGATATGAGAAATTCAGTTTAGTAAGAATATAAAGTCTCCTAGCAGAGGAGCACAATTAGTGCTCACTGGTATTCCAGCTTGCTGTTGATAAATAACACCTCCAAATGTGACAGATATTTTATCAATAAGAAAATCAAGCATATTCAGACAAGCAATGAATTATTATTGATGCTAGCAGCAAATGGAAACCAAAATTATATTTAATAACGAAATACCGAAGTTACTGTGAATTTAATTTCTGAATATGCGCATTTCGACAACTTATGTCTCTTCAGTGCAGATAAAATCTAAACGTCTGGAAGACCATAACTGGAAGATATGTAAAAAATGACAGAGAACAAATAACCAATATGATCTAAATGTAAAGGTAAAATCAGCTAAGGACAGAGCTTTGCATGAGGGAGATACTCCTTAGTTTTCAACAAAATTTACAAAAATTTAGATATTGTAAGGTTCCAAATAGAATCGGCTTTCGGGTAAGCATCGAAGTAATGACATGTTCAACACGGCGGGTGTCTTATGAGAAGCAGGAGATGCTAACTCTACCGGTGCACCTGATCTCACCCATGGTTTTTTTATTGGGTCCGTGTTGTTCATCTTTGTATGTGTGTGTGTCTTCTTTTTTCTTTTCTGTGCCGTACCCATGTTGTGTCTCTGTTTTTTTCCCTTTTTGTTTATTGTGTTGCCATTGTCCTTGGATTGTTTGCTTTTGGATTGACGGTTCGGTTCTCACTTACTTTACTGGGCTGGTAAATACCCTTGGGCACTAACAGTCCCCGAGGATATTATGTGAAATAGCTAAATTATTGAAATACCAAAGCTGCATTATAAACGTTAAATTGCGTTATGTTGTATCCTTGTTTCAAGGAGTAACCTCTCACCAGAAGCATTAGAATCAAAGAACACGGACAGTCATAATCAAACCAATTTTTCCGTCTATTATGCAACTAGGGTATTTTGTATTAAAAACTATTATTAAAGAAGTACTTATTACCAAAACTATCAAAAAAAAAAAAAAAGGCCAAACATATTACCAAGGACATCTTCCGAGTGCATCACACGAAATTAAGAACCAGTATTTTTAACGCAACAATTAACCCAAAAATAATCAACCAGTCATGTTGATTTTTGGTCTTTCCAATATTCTTTTTATGTGCACTGAAGAGACATAAATTGAGGCAATGACTATCCACAGTGTTAAAACTTTAAGTAATTCCGTATTTTGATGTTTCAAGCAAAGCATAGAGGAAAGTCAGTGCTTTACTCATATGGGACACCCCATAGTTTCCAAACTATACATTTAATTCTATAAATTAAAAAAATACAAATTAAAACACTGCTTCATAAAAGTCTTGCTTTTGTAGATGGTATAAAATGAGCAATAAGGGTTAGAAAAAATTGAACAGGTCTTCAACAGCTGTACAAAATAGATAAGGTAAGGACAGGAAACCTTAGTAATATACAAATAAAAATTTATTTTACAATAATAATAGCACTGGATAGAGGAAAAGCTTTTAGAATTCTTGCCAGGAGAAGAATATTAATTTGTCGGCATATACAGCAGTAATAAAATGACTAAGAACTTAATTTACTGTCGATTTGTTTAACCTATTGCTATATCGACAAATAAGGACAGGAAAATGGATTTTGCATGTATATTTATTTTGATTATTCTTCTATGACACCTCACTGTACCACTTATATCATGGAATTGGTGCCTTTATTCTATTTTTGTTCATTTTTATTTTCTTTTTTTATATTTTAAGTGGAAATTTGTTCTAATATATACTTAGCTGTATCTCTGTTCGTGCTTTGGTGTTGCTTTTTTTGTTTTGTCTGTTTGTCCATCCTTTTTAGATTTCAGACCAATAATTGGTGATAAAGAATGACAAATTGTCAATGCAAGTTTAGACTACTAAACACTGATTAAATTCAATTACGGGACCAGTTGTAATGACAAATTACAATTTACCCAAATTGAAAATCTGAAAAAAAGGAGGCGATCTTGTAATGCACCATCAGTGATTACAGTATGTGATTTTGTTCGTGTGGGTACACTTCTACTGTATGACAAAAAATTTTTCAAACAAAATGGAAAATCAAAGAAACATATTCAAAGCACTCAGTTGAAACAAAACAAAATGATAATATACACGAAATGAAAACAAAAGTTTAGAACATAAATATACACATGGAAAAAAGTATTGCAACACCAATTAAATTCAAAATAAAATATGAAAAATATTTTAGTAATTTTGAATCATGTATGGTTTAAATGAAACAAATACACCTTTATTGATAAATGTCCTGTGTTAAATTGGCAATTGTCCTATTTATAGCTGGATTTTTACACCAATACAGCTTGCATTCACAAGTACTAATAATCAAGTTTTCCTACATGTTATTCTTCGTCGTGGTTAACCGCTGGTGTGAGGAAGTTCTGTTCCATTGTTGCTAAAATAGACCCATGATGTTTGATGGGAAATTATTGATATGTGGGATACGGGACTGCCCCCTCAGACACATTGCTTGTTATATAGGCCACCAGCATACAACAGTAAGCCTAATCGTATATTCACATCAACAGACTAACGATGTTACGGACATTCCAGATCTGGAGACTACTAGTAATATGTATTCGTGAAGATAGAGTGTTAATTCGGCTTGTTAGGTAACATCCCCATGCACAGCTTTACGTTTTAAAAATACAATGGTTACCAAATTTTGTGATGTCATCAAGAACACTGTACTAATCGACTGAAAATTGTCGAGTTACCGTTCAAAATGATCAGTAAAACGCCCGTCACTGATAAAAAGACACAAAGCAGCACGTTTGGAGTTGTATCGAGCTCGTCGTCGCAGTAATTTGGTATCTTGGAGAAGGACCCATTGGTCAGACAAAAGTCGCTTAATGTTACACGTTACTGACTATAGTTTGCTATGGTGTCAATCTGGTACTACATATGCAATATTGGTACATTATCGGTAGTAGCGTGCGAGAAAAAGTCTTCAGATGATTTAAAGCAGGCATTGCTTCAAAAATGATGCCAACTGACTCAACAGCAGATTTGCCGTTTCACTTGTGGTATGAGAAGGCGACAGTCATCCATGTGAACGGAAGCTTTACTGAAAATTGAAAGTTTTTCGCAATTGCTATGCCCAGTCATACAAACATTTCTAGAGCACATTATCAGTATTAAAAATTATTTTTAGAATTGCAGGGTTCATAATTTAAAACTGTAAATTCTGATCCAAAACATGCGTCTTTTTATAAATATAATTTTGTATAAAATATTTTGATAATTAAATTTGATTTATCATATTGAACAAGAAAATGATGAAATTTAATGTAAAATGCCTTATTAATATCTGTATTATAACGAAGAATTACTTAAATATTGCCTACACATTTTGTTAAAGTTAAAAATCAGTTGTTGCAATACTTTTTGCCATGTGTATATAAAATATAAACACTCTACCGCTAACTCTTGCTAGTGCTGGTTTCAATTCCGGCTATCCCGAGTTCCTATCGTTGTCTACGTTTGTCTTCTGTCTTTATTGTTTTTCTTGTGCAGTTCCCTGGTAGATTGTAGCATGTGATTGTAATATTTGGCCAATATAAATTTTTTCCTGTGATCTTCTCCATATTAATTCGATTAAAAGACAAAGCAAGTGTTTTAAAAATGTAGAACACATTTCTTCTTTTCAGTTACGAAATTATGAAGTTAGAATGAAAAAGAAATGTGTATAATACCAATGCCAAATTAAAAAAAAAATGTGCTCGTTTCACAGTCGAGTTTTCTGCAGTTTTGTCCTGGGGAAAAGTTAGGGAATCCAAATTAGCATATTACAATTATAAATCTCTCGAAAGATACAACTGGGGTAGAGATACTCCTTGCTTTTTAAGGGAGTATCAGCCTCAGTTTTCAAAAGCATTCGATATTCTTTGGTTTTATGAATTTTAACAGGTTTAAATGCTTTTGCATATGGATCATATTTTTTGATATATGAAATTATATTCTATATTCTATCAACTTGCAACTTTATTTTCATATTTTTATAAACAGCTAATGGAAAATGAAGGAAAATTCTAGAACTGTTTCTGGCCAAACTTTTGAGGTCATTTATAAAATTTTAAATTGATTTGAATAAATTTTTGCTCATGTTCTATTAGGAAAAGTCCTCAATACAAACGGTAAGAGATTACATATTGTTTGTGACTGTTACTCTCTTAAATGTATGTTGCAACAGGTATATATGAAAAAGAAAGGAAATGGGGTAAATGTCAAGGAGACAACATCCCATATCCAGGTTAAAACGACCCAACACAAAGCATCTTGGGGTCAACGTACGGTCTTCAACACAGTGAGGAACCTCACACCATATAGCAAGCCCTAAATGGCCCTAAAAAGGTAAAAAAAGTGAATAAATCAATGGAAACAAACCACATCCAATAACCCGAATATCAAGAAACTAAAATTTTATAACCAGACAAGGAAAAGCCAATGACCAACATATTCCTGACTTTGGACAGGCGCAAAGATTGCGGTGGGGTTAGCTTTTGTTTGTGAATGTTACTCTCTTGAATGTATGTTGCAACAGGTATAGTTTTAAAAAAAAATATCAGTGTCATGCGATTCCTTAAATTCTTAACACTAAGATAACTGGATTTGGTACACCAGTACTGACATTTCTTTTACATATCGCCCAATGTGAAACTTTATCAAAAAATGGGATGGTATGTAATTGACAAATTCTTGCAATTTATTTGAATTAATGGATAAGTTTAATTTGTAAGAGTTAAGCACTTTGATAATACTTGCTGAACATTTAATTTTTTTTCGTATTCAGTTATAGGGTATCAAAAAAATAAACAAAATATAAAACAGAGAACACCTACAAGGACTGTAAATTTCAATTAGAGGCCCCACAACCGAGAATGACAAACGTACACAGCGATTAGAACTCGGGATATTTGAACGGGAACTAAACTTCAATTTGACAATATCAAAGCTTCATTACACGCTATATTCCAATATCTCGAAGTTTCTTCTTTTAGACGAAGATAGACAAACCGGAGTAAATTTCAAAACAATTACCCGCATGTAAAAATCATCAATAATTTACTATTTCATTAACTTGACAAAGCCTATCTACAATTACTAACATTTGGACAACGTAAGCTCACACTTTCTGGTGAAATTCAACGCAATCAACATATACTCAAGGGAAAAGCAATTTAAACATGTTTTTACTAAATTTTCTACCGCCAGTAAAAGTTTGTGTTGACATTTATCCCACTCTAAAAAGTTTTAATGACAATATGGCTTTTCTTCCACTTATGCTGCGATAACAAAATAAATTTAACTTAAAAAGATAAGAGTTTGTGGAAGATAAAAGATATAAAGAAATATTTCCACTTGTTGGCTAGGACATATCCTCCTTAAAGAGCCGAGCTCTTGTTTCCAAATCCCATACTGTATTTGATGTTTTGTTATTATATATGATTTATTCGATATCAATAAATATCTTTAAAGTATATCCTCCTTAATTTGATAAATATAACATAACTTACAAAGGCAGTGTGATGTTGATATGTCAATAAGTCACATTTTCGAATTTTAATTAATCTTATGGTAGAACCCCAATATTTTTTTGCAGGTGACTGACTGAACGAGTCTCCAATAATGAATTATAAACTTATTTATATCGATGCGCATATGCAGAAAGTAAATTCACAGTAACTTCGGTATTTAGTTATTTATATCGAGGACGATAAGCAATAGGATTAATCTTTCGGTATTTATATGGTGTAAGGAAGATAATCGAAGTAAACGTTCGTGCTAGGTTTTACATAAAACATTCCATTAAACAGCGAGATGATATGGAGTAAATGCACATGAGACAAAGTCTCCACCAATTCATGGTAAAGCCAAAGCTTTTATTGTTGTTCTTGACCTCAAGGTCTTTTTCTAGAACAAATTTGCCAATTCGCAATTGCTTATTAAAAACTATTAAAACTTTTAATGAACAAATAACCGTATGTATGAGGATTATTTTGAGTCGATTTGTCCAAAGTTTATATGAAAAAAATTTCAAAATTCCAAATAAATATTTCAAAGTGTATGTAAATACTGGGGTACCCTTGCAAAAGTATAAAGCGGTCTTGTCACGTGACCCTAATTTCTTTTTCTTTTATTTTATCTTGTTTAATGAAATGTGTGTAATTATAAATTGTGAAGGAAAACATCAAATACAAGAAATAAAAGACGTAAATGAAGCAAGAACGTCTAATGCATAGCTATCATCTTCCCGGATATAGAATAAATCACATGGATCAACTATAATATTCTGGAAGTTCTGGAAAGACTGTTGTGAACCTCCAACAATGCCAAATACAGTGATATTTTGATTGTATAATATTTTGACAGTCTGTTTAATGACTTCAATGTCAGACCAGTATCCGTCAGAAACAAGGACAACAATTTTCCTCGCGGAGGGACGTGCACCAAATTCTATACTGAAACCTTGCTGTAACGTGTAAAGTAATGCATGACTTGTATTAACATAAGAACTAATACGATCCTGGTCTACTTGACGTGACATGGCTATTAATTTATCTTTTATGCTGAGTGATGAAAAATTAAAAACTACATCCGGTTCATCTGAATACTGAAACAATGCAAACATTGTATCATTATGTGAAGTGGGTGTTTTTGCCATAACTTGTCCGATTGCATACTGACGTAGCTTAAAGTCACTTCGCGTCTGATTTCGGTTCGTGTCAAGCAGAAAAAGCACGTCTGTCTCTGAATCAAGGCGGCAGTCTGAAAAATTAAAAAAAAAATTATCAGACCAATAAATAAAATCTAGTGGGGTCAAATTTATATTTGCAAACTAACTTCGTTAATTTTATTTTTTTCATATTTGTCTTCAAGCTATTTTGTGGATAACCAGTTCTATTTTTCCATCTAGCCATCTAGAGAACTAATCGCACACTAGTTTATGTTGTTATTTCCGTTGTTCTATTTATTTGTTGCAATTATTGTCAGTTCCGTATGGTCTATGCATCAACATATTGGATGAATGTAACATTTTCAAGAATATTTTGTGTGAATGTGTGCGTCAATACTACGGTCAGTTAACATGAAAGACATACATGTTATACAGTTACTGTCTTTTTGTTAAGGTAAATGTGTTTTGGGAAAACAGATATTCTCCGAGTCGCTGGGTGAGGTAAATATTCGATTTTCCAAAAGTCAATAGCACTGCACATGTTTACTGAAAAAAAGACAGTAACTGTTTTATTCTACTATGCGATAAATACATGAAAATAAACATTTTTTGTCAAATAATGGTGCTTTGGACATTGCACAAAATAATGAAAATGGAATAAAAAAGATAACAGGAAACACCTACAATGGCCGAAAAACATAGCCACATGCCAGAAAGTAAATAGGAATTGCACAAGAAAAAACCCACAATAAAAATACAAAAGACAAACATNAAAGGGAGCTAATTGGCGGGAAAGTGTATGTCAATCTATTCTGACGTCACAAGGAATAGGCCAATACAGGATTATTCCGGCTTGAAAATCAAGTCAATTCCGCATCCGATTCGTGTTACACAAACGCGCCAATCGAATGCGCCGTGTATTAGTGTCGATCTACCTTAAACCGGTTTATGGGTACCCAAACCTCCCCTTTCTCTGTCCCGTTTCCCTATCGTAGAATAAACATACGAATAAAACCCATACAGGTAGACTACTAACTCCATGACCGCAATCTAAAAAAAATATACATTTGACTGATGAAAACATATGAATAAGTAAAAATTTTAATTGTAAATTTTAAGTGTCAGAAATTCACATATTCTTTTTCTGATGTTGCATTCAAAGGAATGTACATGTAGCTACAATTTGTTTTCAAAGGAAAGCTGAGATCCAAAATTTATAAAGTGCACGAATTCAGTACTTGGGAGTGATTATTATAGACATTTATTGTAAATCGAAGAAAGGATGATATGTGGCAATGGGGTATATGTGCCTTCTTTCAAACATGGGTCCGTGTTACTTGCAACCTTTCAGTGATATTAAGTTACGAATCAAATTTTCAAAATTATTCCGCCAATAGTTGTTCTCACAAGTGACAAGGCTTTGGCCTAAACTACAGATGTTTGTTTTATAAAAAAAAACAATGATTTATCTTGTGTCAATTGCTTTCACAAGGAACAACGGCAGTAGAATACCGAAGGAACAAAGGACGGAGTGGAATTTACAAAAATCGAACTCCAAAGACAGGGCCAAAACGAGGACACAGAAAACAATGACGTTAGACACAAAAACAATGACGTTATACAGATATAAAGCACAGAAGTAGAAATCACAACATGCAAAACAAAACCACTCACAGTGTGAACTCCAGTGAAACTGANCACTGTGAGTGAGTCAATCTAGGAAAATGTCAAAATCGGTAGTCAAATCCGGGAAGACGTGAATCTAGCTGAAAATGTCCACTTTCACTTGGGATACTGACACGTCATATCTTTCAATGATGTTATGGTGACGACCATAGAATTTCTTGAGGGATGAAATTAACAAAGGTTGAACAAATCCCTGACTAAGCAGCTTTAGGGACAGTGTTTTTGCTCTTTTCAAAAAAACACTGTGCAAACTACAAGCTCGACAGTAACGAATCAACTGTGAAATGTACACTCCATAGGCTTGAGATGTAGGTATATTGCTGCTAAGAAAGGGAAAGTTTACAATTGGGAAATAAAATTATCACGCTTGTCATATAGCTTAGATTTCAAACGTCCATCTTCGTCAATATACAATGAATTAGTTACTATTTTACCAGAACAAATTGGATCCAAAGCTTCACTCATCATAGTATAATATAACTGGTCATGATTTCTTGCACATATGACATAATCACTCCGACCACTTATCTGTCTAAGCTCACTATGATTAATAGAGTTTCCAACAGCAACTGTTACAATGTGACCACCATCACTTCGAATATCTTTCGCTACATTAACAGTTTCTGTTTGAGATGAATGGCCATCCGACATTAGAACTAGGTATTGCAATATTCCGTTACCACGTGACCCTGAGGAGCAATTCCTTAACACCTATTCAAATAAAAATGTATTGTTATTAATGTATCTATGTCATACATTACATATATTTTTCCTTATTCTCATCCGTAATTAAGGGCGTGTCCAGTACACAGTAATTTTTGTTATGGATGCATATTGTACATGTAGGATATTTCTGTTTTATCGTTTAGGTATGTTGCAAGGAACATAATATCTACTATACTACATAATGCCATGTTTCAATACGAACTTGGCTGATACTGAATCTCTTATAAATAACAAAACACCGAAGTTACTGTTAATTTAAAAACAGTATTTTTTCGTAAGGTGTACAAGTACAAAGTACATGTATGCCATATGCTGTTATATGATTCATCTCTCATTAACGCAAAAGAGAAAAGCTCATTAGTTCGCTGATTGGAGTTAAAATTGATATTTCATATGAAGATGTATTTTCCTGATGTTTTAAGTCTCATTTAAATCTCGTTAATGAATTATTCCTAAAACTTGCTTTATGAATAACAATTTTTATTGATGTATATTTTATAATGTCCCTCCCATGTGATGTCTAAACATTATATACCTTCGACTAAATTTGACAAAAATTGACAATTGATCTCAAAGAGAATTGAGCCTATTTTTGGGTAGCCGGGGTAATTAATTTTTTTAAAGAAAAATATGAATCTAATCCATATGATATCTTTTCTAAGTTCTTAGATATAAAATTGTCCAAATATATAGAACAAAAATGTTGAGTTTTAAAAGTTTAGTTGATGGAAAATCTTAATCTTTTCTTACAAAACTCTCGACTTATGCTTTTTAAAAGTGATATTTCTTCAGATTAACGAGATATTACAATCTCGAAACTTTGACAGAAAACCTGATGGTAGAAATCGATATTTTTATCAATAATGCATAAACAATTAAAAATGATGATAGCACGAAGGAAATGCTCATGCACATATGGTTTTCTTTTAAAAAATGTTGTTTTTTCGCATTTTAAAAACAAAAGTTTCAGGAAAAACTTGATGCAGGGAAATTTTGACCACTCAGGGGAACACACCCTTAACTATTCAGACCATTCTTTTCGAGTTTTTCTACTGATCGAGATTCAAATGACTTTCGATACGATACAAACTTACAAAAACCATCTGATGTATCTGATTTGTTGAAGAAATAATCGATCACAGCGATAATAAAAGTTATTTGGTGGGAAAGTATATGTCTAGACAACAAAATCAAATTGCAAATACCTAGTTCATTACTGACTGATTAATTTTTGAATGACTAGCAATATTAAAAACAGTATCAAAACATACAGTTTCGCAGAAATAATTGTCATGACTTATCTTACCGGATTTGACATGTTCAACACGGCATGTGTCCGATAAGAAGCAGGAAATGCTTACTCTATCGGTGCACATGATCTCACCCATGTTTTTTTTATTGGCTAAGTGTTGTTCATCTTTATATGTGTAGGTGTTTTCTGTGCTGTACTCATGTCCTTGTTTTTTCCGATGTTGTCATTGTCCGTCCTTGAATTATTCATTTTTGATTGACGGCTCGGTTCTCACTTTACTTACCTAACGTCAGACGGAAAAATATTAATAAGGAAAGTTCCCCTTTCGTTTTAAATTCAATAAAATTGAATAAGGCCAATCTGTATTGTTTAATTGGAATTTACATACGGTGAGTATTATTCCAGCTATATCAGGACTGAAAAAATCTCCATCAATGCAAAAACATTTTGTTAAAAATGCAACTTCCGGGTACAAGTTATGGTCCCGGAAGTTCCAAAATAGAACAAGACTTACAGACTCTATGACAACGAGAGTTCTTGCAATATAGCATGTATAGGGCAGTAAATTAGCTTTCTGTAATATGATTAATCGAAATCTTGTTGTTCTCTACTTTTAAAAGCTTGTCTTATTCGCTGTTAAATGAATGAGTATTTAACTTTTTTCTCCTGTGTTATGCTTGGAAAGAGATACAAGTAGCAAACATGACCCCTTATCCTAGTTTTGTCTTGACCAGTAAGGTTTGTAATTAAAGTCTAATCGAATGAAAGAAAATAAAAATTGAATACCAAACACAAGAATGAATCTTTTTCGAATAATATAGATTGGGTCTTCCTACTGCATAGAGTAAGGATAATTTATTAGTACAACACGTCAATTTCACTCTTTTAAGAAAAAAAGGCAAAAACAAATACATGCACTTTGCTGTAATTTCTCGATTTATTAACGATTTATTAACCAAAAAAGAAGAATTTATACTCAGGACTGGATCGCACACACGTCAATTAGAGTTAATTGAAAATTTAACTCTAATTGTATATTAAATCATCAACAAATATAACCAAATTAATATACTGTTTAAATTTAAAGTCCATTAACTTAAATTGACGTTTGTGGAACCAAGTCCAGAGAGAAATCTCAGACATAAGTTTAGAATGTCAACTGTAATTTTGAATTCTAGTACTGACAACTGCAGCCAACAACACGGCATTGCCATTATTGATAAAGATTTAATATATTCTGATGTGACAAAGAGACAACTTTAGGGGATAAAAAATATGAAGAAGCAACATCCGATATTAAGCTTTATGCAACTCTTTTTGCTTGTGCAGGAGGTGAAGGGAATGAAGATAGACTTTGTCATGACTGTCAATGGAATTTACCTTCTTGCTTTTCCCGATTGGTGTCGCTGCTGCATTATCAGGTAGTTTGCGGGAAAACTTGTGTTTCACGCATGTTCAAAAATTGTTCCCTGTGCGTGACTTTTCCCGGAATCACGACGTCATAGAACAAAACCTGATAGTGCAGTGGCGACACCAGACGGGACAAAATAAGGAAGGTGCATTCCATTGGAATTTGCAGTGAATGCAATACTATATTTGTGGAAGACTCGAGTTAAAAACTATTAGGATCATTACTTCACTTAAAGCATTGCATAAATATCTGTACATGTCATTTTCTGTACATTCTGAAATACTTGGGGATGGCCATAGTCAAGAAATTCGACGATCTATAACTGAACTTCAAAACGTTGAAAGATTTTTAGAACAATGTTCAACAGAAGCCAAATCTTTGCTCAATTTGAGGATAAATTGCTTGCAAGGGCCACACGGTGTGACAGCAAGTAAAACCATAAAATCAATTCAGATGCTAAGAGAAATGTTGCAGTCGCTATTGGAAGGACTGTTAAGAACAAATTCAGGGAACATGACATGAGTTGACATAAACTCTGCTCTAACTTTGGTAAATGAGCAATTGCATAGCATGCTGAGACTGCGCATA
This sequence comes from Modiolus philippinarum, assembly GCA_002080025.1. NCBI lineage: Eukaryota > Metazoa > Mollusca > Bivalvia > Mytilida > Modiolidae > Modiolus > Modiolus philippinarum. Next base: position 161,361 of record MJUU01011585.1, read on the forward strand.
GAAACTCCGTTGGTTCTTGACTGCGGTAGGGATTTCATTAGAGGTGTTATTGAGTGTATTAAAAAGTTTCACTTTGTGGGTTTCACTATTTTACGTCTAAGAAAAAATCTGGATACGAAGTACCAAAATAATACTTGCCAGTTGAACAATTTCCACAGTTCAAACGCGAAAAACCTTCTACAATCTCTAAATAGAATATTAAGGCTATGTTTGAGTTCAGCGAAAAATATGGCAAGGGCATTCGACAGCGTAGTGTTCGGTCAGACACAACAAAATTCAATGCTGGCACTCTCCCACTTAACCTGTATTAAAACAACACTCCGCCAATTGAAAGTGTTCAGAAATTGAACTGCTTGTTTCTAATGATACTGAAACCCATGCTGAAAGAGTAATTCACACAATACCAACAAACCAGGAGAGACAGTCGGTAGATGATAATGTTGAGGCTGTTGTTTATGAAGTAAATGATTTGTTGGTCACCATGGTGGATAGTCAGTTATATTTAGCAAAAGTAACAACTCGCCTCTTTAACAGCTCAAAAGTTTGCAAAGTGATTATGTATAAAGAACAAAACGCATTCAACTTTCACAACGATATAAGCTCTGAAATTGAATTATTTGAAACATTATACATGTCTTTTGAACCCTTATATGATGATTCTATTAGGTAATAGTGGTCCGTGTATCTCTAACTAGCTAAAAACGGAAACTGTTTATACGTGAATATTTTAAAAGATTTTTAAAAATGGAACACTTGAAGTTAATTTGACACGTACATGTATAACTACGTTAATGTACGTCGTATTTTTTCTACGTGTTGTTGTTTTTGGGTCAGTGTATAACAGAATACCGAAGTAACTGTGAATTTATTTTCTGCATATGCGCATTTCGACAACTTATGTCTCTTCAGTGCAGATCAAATCAATACATTTGAAAATCCAAAAACCTAATTATATGTATAATCTGATAGATTGATTGATTGATACGGGGTTTAACGTCACTTTCAGCAATATTTCAGCTATTTCATGACGGTCAGTTTTAGTAGTTGGGGGAAGACGGAGTGCCCGGAGAGAATAAACGACATTGGACATACCTTATCACTTACGATTGTAAGTCGAGTGCACCCTTTTTGTAATGTACAAACCTGGGCGCCAACTCACACCACAGTAGTGATAGACTACAGTGGTTGTAGCAGAACTACCTTAACCACTCGGCGACCCAGCCCCCAAAATCTGATAGAGAACATTACCAATAGGATGTAAAAAGAAAAGCCGAGTAAGGACGTTTCTTACCTGGACAGCCTTCTGTAACGCCGTCGCTGTAAAAGTGGGTCCTTCTTCTCCAACTATTTTCTGGACTGATGACATGATCCATGAATTATCAAGTTCCGTGAAATCAAATAAAAGATTCTGTTTGAAATTATACGTCATCAATGCAACTTGAAATTCATTTATTCCTAAAGACAATCTGCTTATTGATTGTTTCAAGAATTGGATACTGGTACTCGTCTGGTTTTCCTCACTCGAAGAAGTGTCTACCAAAAACAGTATGTCTACAAGTCCTAGACTGCAGTCATCCTGTGTCACAGAATTTGAGAAGCAATGATCTACAAAAAATGAAACAGTATAAAATCGCATGTGGTGAACAAGTCGAAAACATTTTTCGTGTAATTTGCGGGTCTCATTTTTAAATTTCATATTTCTCTCTTTTTGTCTCGGTATTCGTTTGTCGATGTATCAATTTAACATCCATACTTTGCTTCTAGCCCTATTATATGATACCTAAATATCACTTAACACCATACAGATTTTATAATGTGATGATGCCACGCTTGGTCCAGGTCACAATTCCTGAGCACCTGTTGAAATTGATTTCTGTGGGACTTGCACTGCCTGAGCTTTATTTTTGTGACGCTCTTGTTTATTTCTCTTTCCAAGTTTTATTATTGTTTTTCCTGTTTTCTCGTATATTGACTGCTTGTATCACAATATTTGTAATCTTGCAAACGGTTGTTCCTGAAAAGAAAGTTAACACGGTGCGTCGAAATCAAGATCCTATCAAAAATGTTGTTAACATTTTTGCTCAGATCGGTTAAGTTACCAATCAGGCAATCTGCAGAACCCAACTTCTGCGATTTTTTGTACTTTATTTTTGGTATTTTAGTGCTTTATTATCACAGTCTGAGTCAGTGACTAGTCCCAAAATGTATGACAAGTCCAGTCGATCAGTACTTCTGAATGCTCACAACTCGATCAATATCTAAAGTTATTATTTAATAACACTGAAGAGTGAGTATCTCCTTTATGCAAAGCTGTTTTCTGAGCATTTTTAGACTAAAGTTTATTTGTTCTCTACCTTTGTATTTCTTAGTCTGAAGCGATACAAGTTATTGAATAACTCAATACCGAAGTTACTGTGAATTTTGATTCTGCATATGCGCATTTCGACAACTTATGTCTCTTCAGTGCAGATAAAATCTAAATGTTTGGAAGACCATAAATCCAAATATGTTTCAAAACNGATGTTAACATCTCCAATATCACAAAGAATACTTTGCTGTCCAGACCCCCAAAAACCACCTATATATACAATGTGTCCAGTTGCATCATCGGGGCGCCACAGATACACTTCATTCTTTGTATAAACATAAACAATGCCTCCAAAATGTGAATATCCGTATGCCAGGGACGATCCAACTGCGTTGAAAACCATACTGGTACCGTCAACACTTGTAACCTGTACCTGTACATGGAACAAAGTAATAGTAAAAATCGTACTGGCTATCACATTACTGCTTAAGGTAGTTGCCACTTATGTATGAAAGTTATGAGAATTTCATAAAAGTGTTCTGCATAAGTACACTTAATAATACGTTAATTAAAGGTTCATGCGCTTGCTTTTTAGATACAAACATTTTTTTTTAATTTTCCGGGAAATGTCCATTTCTTTGATTTTCATTGGCGTTATGTAGAAATTTACAAATCTTGAAAATAGAAGAAGTAATGTCAATTTCTAAAAATTTTGTCCAAAATTCCTTAGAGGTATGTGCTTTTAGAATATATATGATTAAAAATTGGTGTTCATTGGCTAAATATTTTACAAAATATGATATGGAAAAAACAGAAGAGTCCGTTGACCTGACAAAATGTCAGAAATCAACAGTACCTTCAATATATTTTCATTTCCATACAAGCACATAAGTTGAAAGGATAGTGATGCCGACAGTTCTGAGTAAGTTTACCTGCTGCTCTCTACTCCAGCTGTCGACACAACCTGATATTCATAACGCGATTGTGCCCAAATTGCAGAAATTGTAATGTATTTACCTTACAAAAATTAAATTTGCAGACAAACTTAATTTATTTTATACTTAATCTTTGACCCATACCTTTACTTTGTGCGTAGAGCTAAAAATCTGGTTCGAATCTGTTTAAATTAATTTTTTTGTACCTTTCCGCCAATGAATAGAAAATTTATACCTAGGAAACCCTTGCGCCAGTATGGTACGATAGGACTTGTATGCTAAATTTTATATTTTCTATTTTGTTTCAATATGTTAAATATTAAGCTACTTATTATAATTGTTCAACAAAATTTATTAAGGGATGACAAGATGCTTCATTTTTTTAATCGCAGCAGCAGCCAGTAAATGGTTAGTACTTAATTGTCTTGATTTCAGTAGTTCCTGGTCGTGTAATTATGCATAGAAGTTTATGTGAGACTGAATAAGTGGTCTTATATCTTTACTACAATTTTTATACTGATGTCAACCCCAGACGAAGTCGGGTGACTTGTTGTTATTCTCCGTTTCCCCTTTTATTATTCTTATTATATTATTCCACAAATATTTTATCTTATCGATTATTATGAATTGGCTTACTGAAATCAAATGAAACTTGCCATGTACTTAGATTAACATGAGGAAAAGATGAAATAATTTTCAAAATGGCCACCATTTCCAAGATGGCCGCAAATTTATGTTAAAAATTGAGGATTCAATATCTCGGGAACAGCATTGCAAAATTTGTTAATATTTTGTAGATATGTTAAATAAGATAAGAGGAAGGAGTGTCAGAGAATTATTCTTTTGAAAATTGCTATCATTTCCAAGATTGCCGCCAATTACGTAAAAATTTCGACTCTGTCCGATTTCATCAAAAAATGATTTCTAGGTTAATTTCGAGGCTGCGAATGATATTGATTAATCAAATTGGTTGTCTTGGGTTATACTGGCAATTGCTTGCAATTGCAAATCAAGTTTGTTATTTTTATATCCTAATGATTATATATATTATATGTTAGTGGACGACTCATGAACCATGGAAGGTCGCTGATTCCTGGTCAGAGGGAATCAGATAATATAGAATGTTTTTCTTTACCTGTACAGATATCAAATAATTTGACAAATCATACTTTCTTGGAAACATCACAGTATCCTTGTGGTTAATTTTCTTTCCAATAGCAAAAGATTCTTCAAAAACCTTCTGAGTGCTTTCTATATTCCAGGCGTATATTTGTACGTCTGCATTTATGGCATATTTATGCATATTCCACCCATCTGCAGCTCCAAAAACAGCATTACCTGAAATAAACGTGAATAATGATACAGTGTTTTCATGTTATATGAATTGCAAAATGTAGAAATTATTAATTTAATATACAGTTTTTCAAGGGTTACAACAGAACAGGACATGCTTACCCTTCCGGGGTACGTGGTGTCACTCCTGGTTTTCATAGGAGTTCACACTGTATGGGCCTTAGGTCTGATTGTTGTGTTTTTATTTCCGTGCTCTTTGGCTGTCTCGTGTCTTTGTTTTTCTGTATTGTGGTTTTTGCCATGTCTCGTGTCTTTGTTTTACTGTATTCTGGTTTTTGACATGTCTCGTGTCTTTGTTTAACTATATTCTGGTTTTTGCCATGTCTCGTGTCTGTTTTACTGTATTGTGGTTTTTGCCATATCTCGTGTCTTTGTTTTACTGTATTGTGGTTTTTGCCATGTCTCGTGTCTTTGTTTTACTGTATTGTGGTTTTTGCCATGTCTCGTGTCTTTGTTTTACTGTATTGGGGGTTTTGCCATATTTCGTGTCTTTGTTTTACTGTATTGTGGTTTTTGCTATGTCACGTGTCTTTGTTTTACTGTATTGTGGTTTTTGCCATGTCTCGTGTCTTTGTTTTACTGTATTCTGGTTTTTGCCATGTCTCGTGTCTTTGTTTAACTGTATTCTGGTGTTTGCCATGTCTCTTTACTTTGTTTTACTGTATTCTCGTTTTTGCAATGTCTCGTGTCTTTGTTTTACTGTATTCTGGTTTTTGCCATGTCTGGTGTCTTTGTTTTACTGTATTCTGGTTTTTGCCATGTCTGGTGTCTTTGTTTTACTGTATTCTCGTTTTTGTCATGTCTCGTGTCTTTGTTTTACTGTATTCTGGTTTTTGCCATGTCTCGTGTCTTTGTTTTACTGTTTTCTGGTTTTTTGCCATGTCTCGTGTCTTTGTTTTACTGTATTCTCGTTTCTGCAATGTCTCGTGTCTTTGTTTTACTGTATTGTGGTTTTTGTCATGTCTGGTGTCTTTGTTTTACTGTATTCTGGTTTTTGCCATGTCTGGTGTCTTTGTTTTACTGTATTCTGGTTTTTGCCATGTCTGGTGTCTTTGTTTTACAGTATTCTTGTTTTTGTCATGTCTGGTGTCTTTGTTTTACTGTATTGTTGTTTTTGCCATGTCTCGTGTCTTTGTTTTACTGTATTCTGGTTTTTGCCATGTCTCGTGTCTTTGTTTTACTGTATTCTGTTTTTTGCCATGTCTGGTGTCTTTGTTTTACTGTATTATGGTTTTTGCCATGTCTCGTGTCTTTGTTTTACTGTATTCTGGTTTTTGCCGTGTCTCTTGACTTTGTTTTACTGTATTGTGGTTTTTGCTATGTCTCGTGTCTTTGTTTTATTGTATTGTGGTTTTTGCCATGTCTCGTGTCTTTGTTTTACTGTATTGTGGTTTTTGCCATGTCTCGTGTCTTTGTTTTACTGGATTCTGGTTTTTGCCATGTCTCGTGTCTTTGTTTTACTGTATTCTGGTTTTTGCCATATCTCGTGTCTTTGTTTTATTGTATTCGGGTTTTTGCCATGTCACGTGTCTTTGTTTTACTGTATTCTGGTTTTTGCCATTGTCTCTTGACTTTGTTTTACTCTATTCTGGTTTTTGCCATGTCTCATGTCTTTGTTTTACTGTATTCTGGTTTTTGCCATGTCTCGTGTCTTTGTTTTACTGTATTTGGGTTTTTGCCATGTCTCGTGTCTTTGTTTTACTGTATTCTGGTTTTTGCCATGTCTCTTGACTTTGTTTTACTGTATTGTGGTTTTTGCCATGTCTCGTGTCTTTGTTTTATTGTATTGTGGTTTTTGCCATGTCTCGTGTCTTTTGTTTTACTGTATTGTGGTTTTTGCCATGTCTCGTGTCTTTGTTTTACTGGATTCTGGTTTTTGCCATGTCTCGTGTCTTTGTTTTACTGTATTCTGGTTTTTGCCAAGTCTCGTGTCTTTGTTTTACTGGATTCTGGTTTTTTCCATGTCTCGTGTCTTTGTTTTACTGTATTGTGGTTTTTGTCATATCTCGTGTCTTTGTTTTACTGTATTCGGGTTTTTGTCATGTCTCGTGTCTTTGTTTTACTGTATTCTCGTTTCTGCCATGTCTCGTGTCTTTGTTTTACTGTATTCTGGTTTTTGACATGTCTCGTGTCTTTGTTTAACTATATTCTGGTTTTTGCCATGTCTCGTGGCTTTGTTTTACTGTATTCTGGTTTTTGCCATGTCTCGTGTCTTTGTTTTACTGTATTCTGGTTTTTGCCATATCTCTTGACTTTGTTTTACTGTATTCTGGTTTTTGCCATGTCTCGTGTCTTTGTTTTAC